>PVKA01010057.1:0-65850 GCA_004027165.1 Ctenomys sociabilis
CATTGAAGTCTTCTCAGGGTTTATCTTGTAGTCCTGTACATTATTCTGTAGTTCCTTTGTCTGTGTCATCCATGTGGATGAGTCATGGCCAATGCTTGACCAGATTGCTCTCTGTGAGAGCCTGAGAGAAAGTTTTCTCTTCATGTGACTCTCCCCAGGCACACTATAGAACTTCAATCTCTTTCCTCTGTGGCTCCACTTGGAGGTTTTCCTTTTGGTTTTATTTGTCTTTGTTTTTTCCTGTCCTGCTGGGACTTCCACCACATTGTATCCAGCTATTTTTTTCTACTGACCCTGGTAGAACGTTCATACTGGAATATTTGGGTAGCTCTTAGAAAACTTTTTCCACATGGAAGGGTGATGAGAGAAATGAGTAAATTTAGGTGCTATGCAGAATTTTTGAGGACCCTCGATCCTTACTTGTTCCTAACCTTGTGCTGTGGCCTCCCCAAACCTCATGCTCTTAGAGATGCGGCTGTAGCAGTGACGGGTTGGCCAGCCTCGATTCAAGGGAAGGAGAGTTATGCTTGATCATTCTTTTTTTGTTTTTCTTTTAGAGACAGGGTCCCAATCCGCAGTTCAGACTGGTCTTGAGCTCACTTTGTAGCTCAGACTTGTCTCGAACTAGCAACGATTCTCCTGCCTCAGTCTCCTGGGTGCTGGAATTACAGGTGTGTGTCACCTCGCCCAGCTTATACTCTGTCTCTTGATGAGACGAGAGGAAATGCTGGTGGCCACCTCATTTCCCCCACCTGGGGGACAGGATACAACAGGGGAAGGGACTGTGATTAGGTTTCTCTCCTGAGAGATTTGAGGGGCTAAGCACAGGGAGACTAGATAGAAAACCTTGAGCACCTGATCCTTTGGGGAGTGCCACACAGGGCCTGACCCTTTTGTGGAGCTGTGTCCAGCTGTAAGAAAGATTTGGGTGACCTAGTGTTAACAGTCAGGATGGCCAGAGCCACCTGTCCTTTAGAATACCACTGTGCCTGCCTGTTCTGCACGATGTTTGTGACTATAAACATCAAGAACAACAACAGCAAAACAAAAACAAACCGGACAGCTGGGTGTTCATTGTGTTTACAGAAGGGGTGTGATACAGTAAATCTCCTACTTACAAATGAGTTCCTTTCTGAGAGAACATTCTTTTTTTTTTGACAGAACTGGGGATTGAACACAGGTCCTTGCACTTGTCAGGGAAGTGCTTATTCCACTGAGCCATCTCATCTCCCTGACCCTATTTATTTGTTTATTTATTTATTGAGTGAACATTCTTAAGATAGATTCATTTATAAGTCTGACAATGTGAGTTTTATGTACCATCGACAGCAATATACGATGCATGCTGCTTTGTGTGTCCTATCAGTCCCCTCCACATCTGCACTACTTTTCATTTGGCTTTCGGACATCCCGGGCTCTGACTGAACATAATACTGTACACTGTTGTACCTCACAGTGAGCACCCAGCAGCACAACTGCAAGTAGGTCCAGCAGACACGTGAGCTAGTTCTTCAGTTTGCTGGCATCTGTCATTTGTAGGTCAGGGACTTACTGTACTGCATCATGGATCATGGGGTGTGATACTGGTTTATTCTATTGATCAGTTTAGCATAGCTTTGGGTATGGATGATAGATCTGCTAAAGAGGAAAGTCCCACCCTAGATGTGGTTGGCGACAACCAATAAGCTTGTAGCCTGCATGAAATGAAAGGAAGTCACCTGTTAACAGAAGAGACACTTATAGCCCAAGCTTAGCCATCTGGAGAGGTTAAATTACTACTTGATTAGTTTAATAAAATAGGAACACATGAATACGTTATAAAAAGTTTTCTATCAAATCATCACTATGTACTGGAAACAGATGCTAACAAAGATAAATCAATTTCTACAAATGAATTTAAACTAAGTTAAGGTTGTATGCAGGGTGTATGCACATAACACTGTGCTCACTGGGGTCCCTTCAGATTGACAGTTGTTTTAAAGATTGACATTTCATGCTCTTGATGGCGAATATGTAGATGGTAGGAAAACTTCTAAGCCCTGGTAGATTTCCCAAGATGGTCTTCCTCTCTTTTCTTTCTCTATCCCCAGCTTTCCTTCTTGTCTACTGTGCCTGCTTTCTTCAGCTGGACTTTACCACCTGGGCTGGGTCCTGCCAAGTCTGATCCCCCAGGAAGACCCAAATGCAGCTGCCTGGAACCGAAAGCTTTAGCAAGGGCAGCCAGGCCCCACCCAGAAATTTTATCTTTTATTCTGTCCATGAAGTTTCCTTTTCTTTCATAAGTTTCATTTATGCTTTTGTTTAATAATTTCTTTGTCTTTTATTTTAAAAATATTGCTAGTTTTTTCATTGTCTTTTTCTTTTCTGGTACTGAAATTGAACCCAAGGCCTTCATGCTGTGCTACATCCCCAGCCCTTTTTGTTTTTTACTTTGAGACAGATCATGAAAGTTGCTAAGTTGTCCAGGCTGAGCTTGAACTTCTGACCCTCTGCCTCAGCTTCTTAGAGTGCTGGGATTTCAGGCACACATCACAGTGACTGCCTCTGTTGTCTTCTTAAAGTTTTAATGTACTTAAAATGTGTGTTGAGGTTGTTCTGTTACTTATGCTTCATTAGGGCTATTTTCTTGGCCCATCACTCTTGGTGTCAATTTTCCTTTTGTGTTTTGGAAAACATCCAACAAATGCAAAATTTTGAAGCTGGATTCACTTTCCATGAAGCATAAATAATAGGACATGAAGTGGCTTGATAAGAGGGAAGACAACCAAGGAGCACCTTCCCCTTGCTGCTGCCATGGGTCCCTGCATTGAGGACGTGGGAGCTGCTCCAGCGTGGATAGCAGGTCTCATGCAGATGACTGGGGGCTTCTTCGCCCTGCTGAAGCGAGCAGTTATCTGAGTCCCAGCCATGTCTTGGCCCAGGTTCACAGTGTGCTTCTCTCCCGGCCTTGTTCATCCCTTGCCTGACCACAGGTTTGTCTCAGTGGTGGGCCTGGCATCCCAATGCCCTTCCCTGCCCAGCCCCTAGGCTTCTCCTCTTCAGCTCACTGGCCTGGGCTTTTAGCCCCTTTTACCTGCTTTTAGACCGGAAGTCAGGGCTGTGGCTTCTGCCTTGCTCTGTCCCCACTCATAGTAGCAACTCAATAAATATTTACCAAGTAAGGTAACTAATTAATCCTGTTTTAGACGGCAGCTATGTCTTTCTGTCTTTATAAGTAATTCTAAATTGTTCATTTTGAAGACAAAAACGCATTTGAAGGTGAATGCACTTCATGCCAGCTACAGCCTCAGCCATACAGACCAGGCATGGGTGCAATAGCATCTTCTGTACCTATGCTGATGATTCAAGGGGAACTCTGCTAACAGCAGGGTAGCTTAGCTCAGTGATTGAAGTCACTTTCCTATTGCTGAGGAAAAATACTCAAAGGAGAGGCTCCCATCCAGCTACACGTTAGAACTGTCAGTCCTTGCCTGATGGGCTGGCTCCAGGCTGAAGAGCGGGGCTCAGAGGTCTGCTGGGAGAATCCTCTCACATGATGACAGACAAGAAGCAGAGTGACAGGAGGAGCTGGGAAGGAGATAAACCCCCCAGATCATGACCCAGGAACCTACTTCTTCCAACCAGACCCGACTAGCCAAGATCAAGGAGGCATGATACAGTCACCTTCCCAAAGCCCTACCTATGAGTTCCTGAGGCCCTTGGGGGGGGATTTAACTGAAAAACATACCTCTAGTACACTAGGACAGTGACTCAGGGAAGGACATGGGTCATAAGAACAAAGTGATAGGGGGCTGAGGAGATAGCTCAGTAGAATAAGCACTTGCCTGGCAAGCACAAGGGCCTGAGTTCAACCCTCAGTTCCATCAAAAACAAAACAAAATAAAAAAAAACCCAAAGAGATAATGTGGGAACTTCTCTGTGCATTTCTGATGGGCACCTGGCTATTAGAATACTTCTAGTGACAGAGAGCTCATTACCTTACAAGGCAACTGATAAACAGGACAGAAAGTTCTTTGGGTCAGGCCAGAGAGCTCGTCCTTCATAGTCTCAGCTCCAGGGATGTCAGGTGGGTGTGCCGTGGAGGATTTTTCTGTTTTGGGCAAAATATCTCCAATTTCTTTGTGGGCATTGAAGAGTGATTCAGAACAGTTTAGGCTTAGAAGCAATGATTCATTTAGCCCAGCAGTTGGCATTCTTTTTGTATAAAAGACAAGGTAATAAAACCTGGAGGTTTGTGGGTCAGGAGGTCTCTGGCCCATCTATGGGCAATTTCCTTTTATCTCTCTGGTTTTCCTTTCCAGGTTCAGCTATTTGTTGTCAACTATGACCTAAAATTATTAATATTTGCCTAGATTCTTTCAAGACAGTCCATAGTCTCATGACTCTTACTGCAGTATAATGTTTAATTGTTGTATTCTGATATTAGTAATTATTTTCTTATAATTCATATGTTAAATAGTGTCATGTGTGTATGCCAAGGAAAAACTAATGTATATAGGATATAATATTATCCTTTTGGCTAGTCAGGTGGTACATGCCTATAATCCCAGAACTCGGGAGGCTGAGGCAGGAGGATCTTTCCAAGCTCGAGACCAGCTTGGGCTACAAAGTGAGCTCAAGGTCAGCCTGAACTGCATAGTGAGATCCGGTCTTAAAAAGAAAAACAAATGAACAATTAAAAAAGAAAAAAAAAAACTGAAAAGAAAAATGATATCATCCTTAATTTCTGGCCTCTGTGGGAGTCTTGGCATATCTCTCACAACTGTGGCATGAATAAAGCTGCAGACAGGCGTAAATACATAGCTGTACTCCAGTAAAACTTTATTTACCTAAACAGAGACAGAAGCAGGCCTGGTGGTGCAACTCTGAAATCCTTGCCCTGGATAGATGAGTCAGGAGGACGGCAAATGCAAGCGCAGCATGGACCAGGTAGCGACTTAGCAAGGCCCTGTCTCAAATAAAAAGGGGCTGGAGATGTAGCAGATTGGAAAGAGCCTGGGTTTAATCCCTAGTGCTAAAACCTAATGTGCTCAGTGGATCATAGTTTCTCATCAGTGTGATTAGCATGGAGCACAACATTGGAGATGCAGGTAACTGGCACACAGTGCAGTAGGCTTCCTGCCTGTCCTGAGAGGACTGCAGCACACAGGGGTAACTCACAGATGGACGCCTGAGGCTCCCAGCTCTCTCTTTGCTACTCTTTTTGTGCCTCGGAGCAATTCCTCATCTTGTTCTTGGATTCTCCGTCTTTTGTTGTTGCTGATTTTGAGACAGAGTCTTGCTATGTAGCAAGGTTTCTGCATTCTTAACACTAACATTCTTATATCTCTCCTACAGACTCACTTTTTTTCTTTCTTTAGTTTAGGGAAGGGTCTACAGAGTCTACAGGGTCTCACTACGTAGACGAGACTTGTAGTGATTCTCCTGTTTTCAGCTTCCCAAGTGCTGGGATTGCACGTACAATACAACCCCCAGTCTTAATCGCTGCCTCAGCGCGCCCTGGGGCGGGGCCGAGCTGGCACACCTCTGCACTCTGCCTAAGCAAGCTCACTTTTTTTTTTTTTTTTTTTTTTTTTTGATACCAGAAATCTAACTCAGGGCCTTGCACTTGTCAGACAAACACTTGAGCCACCAAGCTACTTCTCAACCCCAGACTCACTTTTAAGCTTAGGGTTAAAGCATCTGAAATGTCCTTAGCATAGGGCCTAGCCTCTCCAATGCAGTTATAAATATTAGTTGTTTCATTAGTTGTTCAGCTCTATTGCAACTGAGTTTTTTGAGTCCAAAGAAGGAAAATTCCACTTGGTCTAAAATTAGGTTATGGCAGTCAGCTTCTGCCCGCTCCCGCTGCTGTGCCCTCCACCCTCTGCGTGTCCACCTGTTACCCAATTAACACCCTATTATGCTGAACACCTGCACGGAAGCCATCCACAGGCTCCTTCCCAGCACTGTTCTCCCCACTCCTCCCCAACCCAGAGCCCCCTGTGGGCTGCCAGCCCTCGCAGGTGTTTGCCTGCAGAGCTTTCCCTGGGATGAGAAATTAATGTGGTAATTAATGCAAATGTCTTGCCGAAGCATCTCTCCTGGGTCCTGATCTGAAGAGATGATCCTCACTTTTCTTAAGACTTTGAAAATGTAACTTTGTACGTGTGTGTGCATGTGCACATGTGTGCACACATGTATGTGCATGTATGAGTATGTGTGTATGTACACATATATGTGCATGCATGCATGTATGCGTGCATGTGTGTGTGTGTGTGTGTGTGTGTGTATTTGGGATGGGGAAGACACTGGAGAAAAAAGAAGGTCTCCTCAAGACCAGGGAGGAACAGCAACAACAATAGGAGGACAGAAGTACAAAACCAACTTTCTGCCCTGGTCCAGACAGTGAGGGAAAGGTTCGATGATATCAGCTTTTGAAATTTCACCTTAGAAGGCCCAGCCAGATAACTGAGTGAATTAAAGTGCCTGCTTAGACACAGGGACCAAGGTTTGATCCCCAGTGTGCTGTGCCAGACCTGCCCCCAGGGTGTGCTGAGAGGGTGACTGAAACTGGGCATGGTGGCACATGCCTATAATCCCAGCACTTGGGAGGCTGAAAACAGGAGGATCACTATGAGTCTGATCTGTGTAGTGAGACCCTGTAGACCCTGTATTAAATACAAAAAAAAAAAAAAAAAAAAAAGAAAGAAATTTCATCTTGTACATTCTATGTGTAAATTGACAACAGGGAGAAGGCATGAGAATTTCACTATTCTCCCTATAAAGTAGATCAGTAAGTTACTTTCTAGGGAGTTGTGTGCAGGTCCTGTGGTGATAGATGCTCTAAGGTGCCCTGGCTGCTTTCACTGAGCTGTGGGCATCTACACCTGGTGTTCAGGGTGCGTGGTAGACTTGCACTGCCCCCCACTTGATAGTGTGCACTTGTTGAACTTACAGAACCATTACCTGTGGAGCCTTGGGGCTGGAGGGGAGTTAGAGGAATGCTTAGACTCCATTGTGCCTTGGATGCAATACCTGGCCCTGATCAAGATGAAGATTTAGGGTGGAGCAGAAGCTGCATTTTACCAAGCATTTGACCTGTGCTGCTGGACCACACTGGAAGAGCAAGATGTAGACCAAGACCATTTGTAGTCCACAAAAGACTGCAGCTTCCAACTCAGTGCCCTGCCTCTGCCATCACTGGCCCCATGTGCTTGGACCAGTAATGTCAGAGCTTCCAAAACACCAATACCTGCAAACACAGGGCTTACTTGCACTGAGTCTCCTTGCCAGATCTAGCTCTGAGCTTGCCAATGCAGTTAGCATCACTGACCCTGGCCCTGTGCCAGTATTTCACTCTTGTCTCATCCAAAAGAGCCTATTTCATACATGACAAATTAATTCAAGACCCCAAACCAAGCAGAGGCTTAGTTTCCTCAATGTATAAACTTCTATTGTTCTGAAATACAAACAAGAACATAGAAAACCAGACTTAAGGCACCAGAGGCTGACATTTATTAGCAAAATATCTAACCTTCCTAAGCTTTAACTTTGTCATTTCTAAAATATTATGACATATTGTTTCCACATGGCTTAAGAGTTGATTAATAAAGAAAACACTTCCAAGTCTGTAAGTGGAAATAATAGAGATGAAGTTGTTTGTTGATGTTGCATTACTTTGACACAAAACTTGGGAACCTTCATCCATGCACATATTTCTTTGTTTAAGTCAAAGATGAGGCTGACGGTCTGAGGTTTAAAAGATTTATGTCCCCAGAGACTGTGCTTTCTTGTCTAACTGTCAGGGACAAAAGTTGACAAGCAAGACATCTTTGGAGTGATGAGGAGCCAGAATAGTTGGAATGCAATGTCTTGAAGACCTAACCTTGCTTTTCTTCATAATGTGTCAGATGTAGCCTTCTCTGTCCTCGAATGAAGCACATAATTCCCAGCACTTTGAGTCTGCTCCAGGAAACTTCTTCTGTTCAGGTTATAAAGCCCCCAGGAGCTGCAAGTTTCTGAGCAGGCCTGGCTCCACTTGGAGGTGCATGGCTGGTCTGTGAAGGAGATCATGAAACCAAGAACCAGAAGGGTCCCTTGAGATCTTCTAGCCCAAAGTCCCCACTGTCCAGATGAGGACCAGGTATGAGTGACTGAGACCACACTGCTTGGCAGTGGAGAGCAAGGACTGAGATATGGGGGAAAACAGGGAGGCAGATTTCAGAGACAAAGAAGGGACATGGGGGGGCATAAAATGCCCAAAAATGGTTAATAGAGTGCATTGTATATTCCCTAAAAATGAAAGCAATGGCTACTTATTACAAGAATATGCTAATAAAAATTCCAAAGAAGAGAGAAAATAAACTACATATGGAAACATTAAAGAAATAAAAATTTTATTTTAATAAAGAACCTTCTATGGGTAGTGGCTTCCAGAATCATCACTGTGCTGGTGATGAGCAGTGAAGCAAGCTAACGTAATTACGGCTGTGAAGATCAGTGGAACTGCCACAGCAGTATTATCTAATGGCATCTGTGGCTTGCCCATGCATTTCCACAGGACTCCTGAGTGCCTCCAGTTCTGGGGGTGCCATAAATGGCCCTTATAACCCTTGGGCAGGCTTTCACCTTCCCGGGCTTCGGGGTTTATCTTGTAGTAGTAGAGGTCAAACTCAGAGGCTGTACACTGAGCTATGTCCCCTACCCTTTTTTAAAAACATTTCTTTAACGTTTTGAAACAGGGTGTTGCTAAGTTACTACATTTTGATCCTCTTGCGTCTGTCTCCCAGATTGCTGGGATGACAGTTGGTTGCCATTATACCTGGCCATGGGGACCACTTTCGAGTAGATACTCCATGGCTGTGTCTTGGGAGAGAAAGGCATGACAGGAATAATAGAATTCTGATCAGAGCCAACCTTCTGGTGTGGATAGACTGGCTGTAAGATTGTGCTTGACAAGTGGATATAATCATTACTTAAGGTCCTTTCCCACCTCTTCTTCTGGGTAGCTCAGGTTGTTTCTTTCACTTGGTCTTAATCCTTCTAGTTTTTAAATTCTTTCCAGATTGGCTATTTTAATTACTTCTTTTGCTACTGGGGCAAAATATTGACCCCCCACACACACAAGTTAAAGGAGCAAAGATGTATTTTAGCTCATAGTTTGTAGAAGTCTTAGTCCATATTTGGCTGACTCCAAGGCAAGATGGTGTGGCAGAGTGACATCACAGAGAGAAGCAGCTCATGGCACGGCAGGCAGAAGGCAGCAGCAGCAGCAAGCAGCAGCCTGCTGTCTTCCCGTCCCTTTATTGTCCATCCAGGCTCTTAACCTATTGATTAGTGCCAATCACACCAAGGTGAGACTTCCATTTTCCACACCCTCAATCCCAGTATCACATACACTAATCCAGGACCATGCACCCTTGGATCCAACCACTTCCAGAAAGTCCTACCTTGGAGCATCTGAGACTTTGGGGAGCCATCTAGACAAACCATAGCACTGACAATCTGAATTTCAGACTGGAAAGGGGGACAACCCCTGTCCTAAAGGGATTTGTCTCCATCCTCGCTGTGGATCTTATTCTCCAAGTCTATCACTAGTACAGAAGGCCCCATGTTTAGCGTGGGCACTGATGTATCATGCCTGAGAAGAGCCACATGGTCAGTAGCCCCTAGTGTTTCCTTTGTGTTATGATCATCAGGGAGCTTTCAGAAGTCCTGAAACCCACTATAGGGTTGTGTCCTGGTGGGAGCCAGGCACCATTGTCCCTTGAAGGTCCTGGGAAATTTCAGTGTGCAGTCATCTTGAGATAGCTGAGGTGGGAGACAGACCCCTGCACACAATGCAAAATAGAACAGGCTGGACATGGTACCCACATTATGGAAAGGTCATGGTGAAGCCCATTAGTTGCTACAGAAAAAAAAAAAAGTAGAGAGTTAGGGCTGGGGCAATAGCCTAGAGATCTAAGCACCTACCTGGTAAGCTTAGACCTGGGTTCAATTCTCAGTACTGTTGTAGGCAGCTGAATTAGATAGAAATATTATAGGCAGGGGCTGGGGATATAGCTCAGTAGAATAAGTGCTTGCCTGGCAAGTGCAGTGTCCTGAGTTTAATCCACAGTACTGCAAAAAGAAAAAAAAAAGAAGAAAAAGGAAAAAAAAAAAAAAAAAAAAAAAAAAAAAAAAAGGAAAAAAAAAAAAAAAAAAAAAAGAAATTCTATAGTCAGACAGACAGGCCCAGGCCCTCAAAGAAACAATATGAAAGACAAGGTGACTTTGCAACTTTGGAAGAGACAGACACTCCCTGCTGTGAACCAGACCTCAAGACAAAAGAGTGAACAAATGTAGCCACTTATTGCCCCAGAAATGGGCATCAGTGATTGATATTCTAAATAAGTAATCAATCACCTTGAAAGAGCCCAAATGAGTCACTAACCCAATCCCCAATAGGGAAAGACCCTGTCCCATATCCATGACCACTTGCTACATGACTTGATTCCCCATTTGATTCTGATTTAATCAATGTTACATGAGCAGTGGTGCTTGTAATCTCATTGGTGGCTTTTCCCACCCCCACCTGCTGGCCTCTCTTGGAAGTAGGGAGCAGATCACCCTGGACAGGGCAGCACCCCACCCTCTCCTCCAGACCCTGTAGAGCAGGACAGTATCTTGAAACCTCCAGTAAGTGTGAGCTAAATAAATCTTTCCTTCCCTCATTTTGAGTGTCAGGTATTTGTTTTAGCAACAAGAAAAAAGTAACTAAAACACCCTCCCTCTCTATGCATAGGAGAATCTATGCAATTCCAGCATCTCATGTTTCTAATTACTCATTATATGGCTGTGGAGCAATACTGATAATCAGAAAAGAGCATCAGTTCATAAAGAATTCTGATAATTCTTCAAAGCAGGAAACTTGCACTCTTCTCCATGCTCTGTTTGCAACTGAGCTCTTCTAGCAAAAAGAGATAAGGATTACCTCACACCTGCATTTACACTTTTTTCTTCCTTCCTTTTATTTTTTGCTGTGTGTGTGTATGTGTGTGTGTGTGTGTGTGTGTGTGTGTGTGTGTACTTAACGGAAGGGTCTACAGGGTGTTCAGGATCTCACTAGTAGATGGGACTCGTAGTGATCCACCTGTTTACGGACTCCCAAGAGCTGGGATTACTGGCACACACCACCACATGAGTCTCAATCGCCATCTCAGTGTGTCCCAGGGGCAGGGCTAGCCTGGCAGGCCCAGGAATCAAACTCCCGGCCTTTGTGCCTCCTTGCAGGCACTTTAATCCACTGAGCTGTTTGGCTGGCTCTTATTCTTTGTCTTTTTGGGGCAGCTTGAAATAGTTGAGGTGGGAGACAGACCCTTGCACACAATGCAAAATAGAACAGGCTGGACATGGAACCCAAATGTATGGAAAGGTGATGGTGAAGCCCATTAATTGCCACAGGGGAAAAAAAAAAAAAGCAGCGAGTCGGGGCTGGGGAGATAGCTCCTTTTAGGAGCTCCTTTCAGGCTATGCCTTTCAGGCTGGCCTTGAGTTCACTTTGTAGCCCAGGCTAGTCTTCAACCTGCAATAATCCTCTTGCCTCAGCCTCCGCTGCCTGGAGGGGAGAGCTGGGAGTACAGGCATGGGCTACCATGCCTGGCTTACATTTGCATTTCCATTGATCTTGGTCTTTTTCCTATTCTTAAATATTAATCCTCTCCCGCCAATGTTATTTCCTGGAAAATAAGCAGCTTCACTTATAATGACATAATGAGACTAGTTTGATATGTTTTAGAAGAAAAACAAATGAATTTATTGGCAACCTCATAAGTTTAGGAAGAGTGAAGAGCAAGGTAGAGCTTTGGAAGGAAAGGTAACAAACCCAGTTTCTGTTCTTATGTTAGTTTGTGTTAGGGATTGTCAAAACTTGGGGCACATCACTTTGTTTAATGAAATCATGATTTGATTATTTCAATCATATTGATATGAAAGCATAGAAACATCAAAATACAATGCCAGAATACTTGTCCATTCTATGGCTTGTCCTTACGTGCTTTGTGATGGTGGATGCTGTTGCTTGTTCAGGTGGTTTGGGGCCCAGAATAAGTTCAATGGACTTGGACTTCGAAGGCAGGCAGTGGAGGGGAGGGCAGCTGTCTGCTACCAGCTCTTGGCCATTTACTTAGACTTTCACCTCAGGGGAAGGAAGCAGGCAGTGTTCAGACCTTTTCTATTGTCCTCAGTGCAGAAATTGTGTGCTGATTGTGTTATTCATATATAAGGCTCTTAGGTAGTGTGGAGCCATTTTTGTGAGGCTATTCTGCCCCAATTTGTTTGTTAATTTCATTTGGTTACTGAGAAGTTTTACCTTTCCATTCTTTAATAAAACCTCCAGCAAACAAGTGTCACTTCCAGGCACAGAAGGACTCTTCCCTCAAAATTCGCAAATGTATGCACTCTTTCATTATAACAAATCAACAGTATCTCTTCTAGGAGCCTGCACAAGAGTGCTCCAGGAACTTTCCTTAAGAAGGAAGCAGGGCTGGGGAGGTAGCTCAGTGGAATAAGTGCTTGCCTGGCAAGCACAAGGTCATATGTTCAATCCCTGGTACCACCAAAAACAACAACAACAACAAAACCCCAAGCATTTGGGCTGAGGTAGAAAGATTGTGAGTGGAAGCCTAGGCTGGACCATGTGGTGGGGAGACCCCTCCCCCAAATAAAAAGGGCTAGGGATGAAGCTGGGTTCAAAGACTCTGTTCAGTACTTAGTGGCCGTGTGTTGACATGCAGTCCTGGGCAATAAGCTGATGGAAGTTGTCTCCAACAGGTGTTTGCTCTTCATAATGCAAGGAGACAGGTAGCATGCAGTGCTGTCACACTGCTGCTTCTTGATGCTACAGTTCTTCTGCTTGAAGCTGCTGTGTCCTTCTTGTCACTCACAGGCATCAAGAAGGAGAACAACAGCAAGTGTCAGCACCCCGGCTTCATCTGCCCCCAGCCAGTGTCCTGAGGGGCGGCCCATCCCCACGTGGCTCTTTAGGTCAGACGGATGAACCTATTTTTATTTAGTCACTTCTGGGATTTTTTGAATTAGTAAGGTGAATGAGTCTCATGTACCATGCCTCTCTTCTTGTTTCCAATGCAAGTTCTTAATTAAAAATGATTTACAGAATGAATGCAAATCAAAGATGTCGGATCCAGTTACATGTATTGGAATCATGTTCTACTGTGAAATGTTCCCCGTGGGCGTTGCAAGACAGAAGAAGCTGGTGGTCAGAGATCCTGAGTAGCACGGCAGTGACTGGAGTTTGATGTTGATTTTTACAAAGGGGTTTCAGGCTTCTTTTTTATTATCATTTTTTAAATGTATGTAGTACAGGGTCTACAGGGTTTCGCTACATAGATCAGGCTGGTAGTGATCCTCCTGTTTTTAAGCCTTCCAAGTGCTGAGTTTACAGGCGTATGACACTTTGCCCAGTCTCAAACACCGTGTCAGCGCGTCCCTGGCATAGGGCCGGCACGGCAGGCAGGGATGGAACCCTGGGGGTACGCTCTGCCTAAGCAGGTGCTTTGGTCCGTTGAGCTGTCTGCTCAGCCCTCAGGCTTCTGTTTCCATCGTCAGTGTTCTCTGTGAAGCTGCACGAGAGCCTCCAATTCCCAAATCTTTTCAGCTTTCTAAACTGACCTCTGTAGCCATTAACTAATAACTCCTCACTCCCCGCACGGATGTGCCTCCCCAACTCTACCTTCTGTGGCTGCACGCTGAAGTACTCAGTGTGTGTCCCAGGGAATGCTGTAATATTTGTCTCTTCGTGATGGCTTATGTCGTGCAACTCAAGGACTTCAAGAGTCATCTAGAGTAAAGCATGGATCGAAATTTCTTTCCCTGGTAAGGCTGAGCGCTGCTCCCTCACGGGGGTGCTGCTCACTCACGCTTCCGGTCCTCTGTGGGCGGGTACCTGGGCTGCTGCTACTTTTGGCCTACGGTGCCTAACGCTGCAGTGCAGGTGAGTGTGCAGTCTTAAGGCCCTGCTCTCAGTTCTGCAGGACGCATACTCAGAAGCACAGCGGCTCAATCTCACTTTTTTGAGAAACTAACGTGCTGATTTCCATAGTGCCTGCACCGTATCGTATATCTATCCAAGACCTTTTTATTTTTCTGTTACTGAGTCATGAACATCCTTTACATATTCTGAATATTCACCCTTTAGGAGACGCAGGATTTGCAAATGTTTTCCCCCCTTCTGCGGGGAGATGCACAAAAGTTTTTAAATTTAATGACATGCAATTTACTTTTTCTTTTGTCATCTGTGCTTTTGGTGTTAGACTATTGCCAAGTCTAATTTTACAAAGATTTTCCTGATACTTTTTCTGAGAGCTTCAGCATTTTAGCTTTTATACTTCATTGTTCGGTTCATTTTTAGTTACGTTTTGTATGTTGTAAAACAATGGTCCAAATTCATGCTTCTACATGTAACAGTCCATTTTTTCCCCAGTGCCAATTCTTTCACTCATTGTAAACTGTTCCAAGCAATAGTATTGACAACAATGAAGACGAAGAAGCAATCCCAGAGCAATCTTCTTGAAAATCATTTGACTGTGTCAGTGGAGGTTTATTTTTGGCTCTGTCTGGCCTTCTGCCAGCACCCATCACAGTGTTCTGGCTGCTGTCTTGGTCACTGTCCTGGTCGCCTGGGACAAATTACTGACACTATCACTTAGAGGAGAAGATTTGCTTTGGCTAGCTTTCTCAGTCGATAGCCTCTTAGCTGCACGGCTGGGTGGCATGACAGAGGACAGCAGCGAAAGAGCTGCCGCTCACCCCATGGTGCTCACGAAACAGTGAGAAAGGGAGGGAGCCAGGAAGACAGAGATCCTCTTCCATGTTCCCTTCCCAGGGACCCTGCTGGCAGCAGGCCAGCTGTACCAGCCCCATAAATCCAGTCATCTTCTAAGTACGTTAGTCCTTGGGGATAATATTAGCTCTTAATCAGTAAATCTAGTGCATATTCAGAGGCATCAGATCTCTCAGGTTATAAGGACTAGTGTGGGAATGAGTGGGGTCACTTTAGAGCCTTGCCCACTGCAAGGCTTTCTCCCTTTAATGCAGAGTATGTGCTAAGATATCAGGAGGTAACACTGTCCCCTAACACAGCTGGAGAAGATCACAGCTGGGGTGCTGGGCACGCTCAGAAGGCCGGTAGCTCTTAGCTTTGCTTGCCTCCCTCCGTCCCTTATTAGGTTTGCTATGTTGACTGTGGGTGGGAGAGACAAGAGAAGAAAAGGCCCTGGGCTTTAACTGCTCTATACTCAGGGTGAGGGACTAAACACCTGAAAATAGTATTTGTTGAAAGAAATTCAAAAGCACCTGCCTGGCAAATAAATACAAGGTCCTGAGTTCAATTTCTAGTATCAAACAAAACAAAACAAAAACAAAAACAAAACAAAGCAAAACAAAAATAGAAAAAAGAAATTCAAGAAGCATTCTCCAAGCACTGTGTAGCTGTCTAGCATATTTTGTCAGGTACTAAATGTATCCATGATATGTCAATCCATGTGTCAATGTGTATGTTTAAAAACTGCAATGAAATACCTGAGGCAGGCTAGCTTTATAAAGAAAAGGGGCTTATAGAGCTTCCAGTGTTGGAGGTTTAAGTATTGGCCACAGCTCTTCTTGCTGACAGAGTCAGCCCAGGCATCACAGGGCAAGAGACAAAGAGCACACATGTCTGCGCCTACATGTGTGGCCAGTCCCTCTTATAAAACCACCAGAATTTAAGCATGGGGCTCTACCCTAATGACAGTCTCTTTCCAAAGACTGCCACTTCTAACACTATAGTTGGATTAAATTTGCATTCTCTCAAAGTCACTAACATATGAGAGTTAAAGGTCTGCATTGTAGGAGTCACATCCAGGTCCTTGTGTCAGTCCAAGAAGCCAATATTTGTAATCCCAAAGTAACGTTATTGGAATCCCATCAAGTTGGAGGTTTAAATATTGGCCACAGCTCTTCGATGCAACCCACAGTGAAAATAAAGACATTAAATTACATTTTCAATCAATAGGGAGTCATGGGGCTATAAGTCCAGCCATGAAGATGGCTTTCTGGAACCAAGAGAGGGACCCAGGGCCTCACCCAGATTTTATTCAGTGGGGGAGTGGCTTGAGGAGGATTGACTGAGAATTGTGGGAAGTAGGTGACAACTACAGCTGAGCTAGGTGGGTGGCCTACATTTACCTCTGCCATATGCAGAGAGAGTAATCTGCATTATATAGTATTTAATGTTTTGGGAAGTCTAGGGCTTCAGCTTTGATGTAGTCTTTCAAGCCCCAGGAAGCCATAGCCTCTAACTTGAGGCTCGATCCCAGCTGGTGGGACAGAGCATTAGCTCTTCTGTCCTGTCTCGACCCCGGCTCACATTAAGGAGCAGCAGGTGTAGGTTACCAGGGAAACAGGCATGCCACCTTCAAAGACTATCACCAGCACCTCAGCTAGACCAATGTACATTGCTTAAGGCCAACTGAAGGATAAACAGAAGTCCTAGCCAGCTCTGTACATAACAATATGAGGAAATAGGGTCAGGCTTAGTAAAAAATGGAGATAATTGCTCTTCTTTCAAGGAGAGCTGCTCAGGTGGTCCTCCACACTGCATGACTTGGTGGAGGGGAGACAAACCACATTCACTCTGTAGCTGTGAGTCAGACTAATGATGTCAAGACATGGGAGAAGGAAGCTGAGACTGTGAAGGGATGTCGTCTGCAGAACGTGGCTTACAAATCCTGATAGCACAGAGGTGAGTGGGGAAACATTGTGGGCATGGAAGTTGTCGCAGCCTGCAGCAGGGAGTGAAGATCAACCCCGCAAAAGAGACCATATGTGAGGGAGTGAGAAGGCTTTCACTGTGAGTTGGTGACCGACTGATGCCCTCGCATTGGTCAGGACTCCCGAGGTGTCGGTGTCCACCTGCACTTCACTTCCTGGTTATATACTGTTCACGTTTCTGTAGTAATCACGTTACCTCATTTTCAGGAATTTTACAAGAATTTTTACTTTTTCCAGATGGTTTAATGCTTGCCCCATTCCCTAAGTTGTCCTATTTGTTCTTATTTTATGACCCTGGTTTTCTCTAAATGGGTACATGGGAGTGGGTGAGAGAGTGAGTTTATCTATAGTTTACATAAAGAGACTCCTTTTTGTTTATGTATTTAGGACTGGGTCTACAGGGTCTGCAGGGTCTCACTACACAGTTGAGACTCTAGTGATACTCCTGTTTTCAGCCTCCAAAATGGTGAAATTACAGGCATGCGCCGCTATGCCCAGGCTCATTTACGTCTCAGCGTGCACCAGAATCAAACTCTGATCCCTGTGCCTGCCTAAGCAGGTGCTTTAGCCTGCTGAGCTGTCCCCCCAGCCCAAGAGACTCTTTTAAAGTGGAGCTTCTTTTGTCCCATCAAAAGTTATTTCAGAAGGAGGTATTAGTCAGACATTCTGGAAGGTGAATTGTGTGCAGAAAAAAAGTCATATTATTAACCGGGCTAACTTTTGAAACTTTCTTTCACAAAAGAAGGGGGGCTATGCTAGGGCTGGTGGAAGGGGCTGGAAGCGTCACTCAGTCAATATTCTAAGCAAAGGGGAATCTCTGGGAACCCGAATTGTTACTCAGGAAACCAGCTCAAGCTGAGGCAGGAGGGACCTGACCTCCTCAGGCCTTTCTTTTGGCTTCTAGAATAAGGTTGCTGAAGCACTTGCCACATTTCAAAGGCATCTTTATAATATTTCATTACTTTTTGTTTTTTACAGTTAAAGTAATACATACTAATAGTAAAAAAGTCAAATGAGTCTGAAAAGCATCTGTCAAAAGATCACTCCCTGATTCTCACTCCCAACCCCTGTGAAAACTGAAGAAGAAAGGCTGGCTCGAGGTCCCCACCTTCCCTGCAGCTATGGCTGCAGTTTCGGCCTCTGTTGGTGTAAGCATATTTCTTTTTCTTTGTTTTTCAGTTTTTTGAGACAGGGTCTCTCTTGGTATCCAGGTGGGCTGGAACTCACAATGATTCTCTTGCCTCAGCCTCCCAAGTGCTGGGATTGCATGAGCCACCATAGCCTGCTGTATGCATATTTCTAAGTAATATGTGTGTGCATTTTTTTTTTTTTTATTTTTAGGAGTAAGAAGAGTTTATTGAGAGAGTTTTTATCTAAGAGGGACAGAAAGGGGGCCTGGAAAATGGGTTGCCCACCAATCCCACTTCTCAAAGGTGTTTTATTGAGCAAAGCCACAAGATGGGGTTGGCTTATGGTGAGACAGAAATACCATCCATCAATAATACATATATATCTGTATCTGTATATTCAAAGTAGTTGGGATACACATACAGCTACTTTCTCTTAGTTCAATGAGAAGAAAGATTTGTACTACTAGTGTTTAGACAAGATATCCTGTCTGTATCTTGTACTCTGAATAACTACTATGAAGACAACAATATTAATGTTTTGATTATTGTAACATTCCTACTGTTCAGCCTGTTTTGAAACTGCCTCATTGGTATTTCTTTCTCATTAAAATTAAAAAAAAAAAGATTACAGATGTAGTCACTTATGTAATATTGATTCAATGTGAAATCACACGATGGGTGTGAGGAGGGACAAAACTGTGTTAGCCAGTGAGTATATATCATGCATAGGCGCTAGGGTAATATTGATTAAGTGGGGATCAAATGGGGACACAAGTCGCTTAGGAAGCCCACATGGGCAGACAAGGACTTTCTCGGAAGGGGCAGTAAGGAGGGTTGGTCTTCCATCCTGAGGTGACTGATGCCAACTTAGAATATGAACCACTGCTGCTTGGACAGCTACTTCTTTCTTGTTTTAAAAATTATTTGGCACAAGGTCTCACTACACAGCTTGAACTCACAATGATCCTCCTTTTATTAGCCTCCTCAGCACTGGGATTACAGCTGTGTGCCACCACCCCTGGTTTCAGTGGCTGGTGCAGTACACCCAGGGGCAGGACTGGTGTGACACGTGGTGTTGGGGATTGAACCCTGCGCTTGCCTAAATAGGTGCTTAGTCTGCTGAGCTATCTTGCCATCCTGGATGTCTATTTCTAGATATCACTTTTACACATGATCTGACTCTTTGACTTCTGTAAATGTTCAATGAACATGTGTACCAAACCTATGGCTCTAGACTTTCTATACATAAAAATTCTAGTCCTTTAATAATAATTAATGTGTTTAGTTTTTTTTTATTTCATATGAGGCTAATTCAAGTAGTCAATCTTTTTTCAGGAGGTCAACCATTTCATACATTTTCCCAAAATTATATCCATAGTGTTGAACTGCCTCCCTGGTGGCTTTGATTTTCTCTACAAGGCTGAGCATTTGTTTCTAGCAATATATTTTCCAACAATAGCTTTTGTATTTTTAGCCCATTAATAATTAGGTTAACTGTTTTTGTTATCTTTTTTGAAAGCAAGACTTAATGCTTATCATTTTTATGTTTTCCAATTTTCTAATTTACTAAGTAGTGCTTTTTATGGCTATTACCCTTTGCTCATTTTTTTGGTAATATTTTTGTATTATTACTTTTCAATGTTTTGTCATTTAGCTGCGGTTCTTCTTTTTCTTTTTTTTTCTCTCACAGTAACCTAGAGAGTAGGCATTGGTTCCTTTTTTATCTTCTCTCTAATCCTTTCACACTTTTGCCCAAGATGAGTCACTATATGAGTTATTGGCAGATGGGCAGCACCCTGCCCTGGGGCTCCCTGGGGGGGGCCCACAGCAGGCACCCCCGTCTTCTCATGGTTTCCATGGTCAACAGAGATAGCAGCTGCCAGGCTACTTACTGAGAAGCTTCTGTCTGCATTCTGTAGGCAGCTTCAGGGCTACCCTGATTCAGAGCGGTGCATCTATTTCTGTCCCACATTCCTTTAGTTACCTGTGGGTGTTTTCCAAGAAGAGGGAAATGCATCTTTCAGTGTACACCACATTAAAAGCTAATATTCTGGTTTTCTCTTTCTCAAAACCTGATCTTTGCCTTAACAGCTCTGCTGAACTTCTTGCTATGTGTTGAGCATCAGTCTGGCAAGCAGTTTCCCCCACCCTAGAAAGTTCTAAAACACTGGAGGAGATGACTGACATGTTACTATGGGGCCAGAGTCAATGCTGGGGAAGATCAGAGTGGGGAGAGACCAGTATGGGCCGGGAGTGCCCAGCAGCTGTCTTAGAAGAAAGAATGGTTAAGTTTAGCCTACAACAGTCAACACAACTTTTACAGGAATAGGTGAGGAAAGGAAAGGGGCAAAGGATGTAGCCAGGTGTGGTGGTGCACACCTATAATCCCAATACTTGGAAGGCTGAGAGTTCAAGAGCAGCCTGAGCTTCATAGTGAAACTGTGGCTCAAAAAATGCAACACAGGTGTGGCCAAATAGCTCAATGGATTAAAGCACCTGCAAGCAGGCACAGGGGCCAGGGATTCCACCCCCGGGCCTGCTGTGCCAGCCCCACCCCTGGAGCATGCTGAGTCAGCAATTGAGACTGGGCATGGTGGCACACACCTGTAATCTCAGCTCTTGGGAGGCTATAAACAGGTGGATCACCATGAGTCTGATCTAGTAGTAAGACTCTGAACACCCTGTAGACCCTTCCCTAAGGTACAAAACAAAAACAAAAATAAAAAATAAGAAAACCCACACACACAAAGCAAAAGAAGGGAAGGGGGTGGAGGAAGATAGATATTTTCACACTGAAAGCAAATTAATACTACTTCATAGTCTAAAAAACTGGCAGGGGTTCTGGTTCTGAGGAAGATAGAGCACACACATCTTCTCCCCCACCCCCCCATTGAATGCACCTAAGATATCCAGACAGAATTCTCAAGCAGCTGTCTGAGAGACTCTGCTCAATAAATGTCAATGAAATTGAAAATGTAATGAAAAGAAAAGCCCAGGCCCTGATGGATTAATTGCTGAATTCAACAAGAAAGCTAGAGAGGATTTAAAGCCAATACTCTTTGAACTCTTCAATGAAATTGAAAGTGATACAATACTCTAATTCATTCTCAGAGCAAGCATTACCCTGACCAAAGTTAGGGAAAGACTCGACCAAAAAAGAAAATTATGGGTCAGTCTCCCTAATGAACATAGATGCAAAAATCCTCAATAGGATACTAGCAAGCAGAGTGTAACAAATTATCAAGAAGATTATACACTGTGACCAAATTAGATTCTTCCCAGGAATGCAGGGTTGGTTCAACATACACAGATCAGTAAATGTAATACGCCACATCAACACAGCCAAAAACAAAAATCACATGATTATCTCAATAAATGCAAAAAAATACTTTTGACAAAGGCCAACTCTAATTCATGATAAAAACCCTAAAGAAAATGGGAATGTATATTTTTTCACCTCAATCTATTAAAAGTCATCTACAACAAACCAATAGCCAACATCATAACAAATGGACAAAAGCTGAAACTTCAGCTAGAACAAATAGATAGGAGAGAAAAACAAAAGGAATAAGGTTAGGAAAGGAAGAAGTTAAATTATCATTTTTCACAGATGACATGATATTCTACAGACAACCCCAAAAGCTTCCACCAAAAGACTTACAGATTTAATAAACAAATTCAGTCACACACCTGCACACAAACACTCAAAAACCAATAGCATTCCTGTAGTGATTGATGCGTTGTGTTCACGTGGCCAGATGACTCTGTGGTGTAGTTCTGGCTCACTTCGGGCTGCTGGGGGTCCCACCCTGGAGCACAACTGGTTCTGCCCCCAGAGTGACTCAGCACAAAGAGACCACATGAAGGGTCTGAGGAAGTGGTGGGTGAGCCACTTGGCGGGAGGAGCTCCAGTGTTCGCGTTTGGCTTGGCCTTCATGGTCTGTCTTGAAGTGCAGACTCTTTGGCCTCTGGCTTGGGTCCTTCACTTGCATCACAGATTCTTCAGTCTTCCATTGTCACAGACCCATTAGCTGACAATTAGAGTCTTGCACGGAGCACTGCAGTGAGCTTCAGACCTTGGGACTGAATTCCTCAGTCTGGAGCGTGAAGACGCCCTCTGCATGCTCCCTCATCTGACTCTGCAGCTGACTGTCATAAGCCAGTCTTGTAGTTCCTTATACATTGCATATCTCATGTTAATACCTGTTCCTTGTATTATATCTGTTCCTCTCAGTAAAACCCTGGCTAATACAATTCCTATACATACACAACAAACTCAGTGACAGAGAAATTAGAGAAACTACACTATTCAAAATAGCTTCCAAATGATGAAATACTCAGGTGTCACTCTAAGATAGGTAGTAAAAGATCTATACATAGAAAATTACAGTACTCTGAAAAAGGAGATCAAAAAGGATATCAGGAAATAGAAAGATATTCCTTGTTCATGGATAGGAAGAAGCAATATAGTAAAAATGACTATACTCTCAAAATTGTTATACAGATTTAGTGTAATCCTGATCAAAATACAACAGGCCTACCTCCAGAACTAGAGAAAATGTTACTAAAACCCATTTTGAACCAAAAGAGACAATCCTGGCTAACTAAGGCAAGGCAGGAGGCGTGACAGACAATCCCTGACTTAAAATTATACTACAAAGAGTGATAAAATTGTCATGGTACTGGCAAAACACAGACCTGAGGAAACTGAGGACCAGTGCAACAGATTAGAAGATGTAGACAATTATAAACACACTCAACTACCTTACCTTTGACAAAAGGGCTAACCTTGTTCACTGGGAGAAAGATAGCCTCTTTGATAGATGGTGCCAGAAAAACTGACTTTCCCTATGCTGAAAACTAAAACTAGATCCACGTCTATTACCATGCACTAAGGTTAAAACAGATCACAGATCTAAATATTGAAACAGAAACACTAAATCTACTGGAAGAAAGAGACAGAAATCTGGAAGACATAGGTGGAGGCAGAGAGTTCATGAATAAAATTCAGAATGCTTGGGAAATACTTCAAAGATTCAACAACTGGAATCTCTTTAAAAGGCTTTTGCACAGCAAAAGATATCACCAATGAAGTGAAACAACAGCCCACAGTATTTTAGCCAGTTGTCTCTCAGATGAAGGACTTTTATCTGTAACATATTAAAAATTAAAAAAAAATCAGATACCACTAATTTCAAAGATCCAGTCCAAGACTGGGCATCTGACCAGAATACACACTTCTCAGATGAAGAAATAAAAATGAAAAATAAATACATGAAAAAATGCCATGGAAGTCAGGGCTTCACCAGTTTGTCTACCTGGTGATCTGGAGACTTACGGTTATATCTCTATATTTATGCTTAAATATGGCATGTGAGTACTCAGTGTTTTATGTCTTTAGGTTTCAATTAGTGTTTCTAAAATAGCAGGTTTATTTTGAACGTCACAATGGATCAAGATATTAAACATGTCAGACTTCTATCTTCTCCTCAATCCAAATACCAAATGGTCTTGTAAAACAAGTATGTATAGTGCCTAAAAATCGTATGAAAATCCTCTTAATTACTTTAATCCAGATGTTTAACAAATCTAGTCTCTTATTCGAACAAATATACTGTCAAATTTTAAAAAAATGTTCAACCTCACTGGTCATTCCAGAGATGCAAATAAAAAAGACACTGAGATTTCACTTCAAATTCTAGAAAGACTGTTAAGAAATCCACCAATAACAAACTCTGAAGGGGCTGTGGGTAAGAAAAAAACTCTTCTTCACAGTTGGACTGTAGACTTGTGTAACCATGGTGGAAATCAGTTTGGAGATTCCTCAGAAAACTAGGATTAGAGGTTCCATTCGACCTAGCTATTCCTCTTCTGGGTATTTTCTCAGGAGAATTAGAAACACATCACAGCAATATATGTGCACCCATGCTTATAATAGCTAAATATGAAAAGCAACCCAGGTGCCCACCAACCGAGGAATGAATAAAAGTGATTGGCATTGTCACACCATGGAGTGCCGCTCATCTATAAAGAAGCATAAACTTGAGACTTCATAGCTAAGTGGATACAACTGCAGACCATGCTCTGAGGTGAAATAAATCAGGCTCGCATGTATAAACGTCTTTTTGTCTCCCTGGTGTGAGGACTTGAAAGAGTACGTTGTTTCTAAAATGTACAGTAGACAGTGCACAATGGAAAGAAATTGTTCAAAAGGAAAAAAGAACCAGGATGGGCGAAAGGTGAAAGGACAGAAGGGAGAAGAAATCAGTGCAGGCCAGTTACACGATTAGCCTCTACTTTTACTAAAATGGAAGGTTTGCCCTAATACGAGTTGGAGAATCTTTCACCCCCATATCTTGTACCTTGAGCAGCTACTTTAAAGATAACAACATGTAATGTTTTCATTGTTGGTATTCTCCTGTGATTTTGCTATGAAATTTTGTTTTACTTCTTTTCTATAAAATTAAAAAACAACCTCCCCCCCAGCCTCTCTACTCTCTAGCCATCCCTATTCTCTTGCTGGGCGGCCACTCTGCAAGGCAGTGAGGGCGAGGAGAGGGGGATGGCCCCAGCATTTTTGATCTCTAGTTTTCAAGGCTGATTATTTTCTAATTAGGTCTTATTTTTGGAGAAAGAGGCCATCTGCTGTGCTAACAGCTAAAACTGCAAGATGAGGAGGCCCACAGCAAGTTCAGACAGGAGGAGGGCCCATAAGCAGGTCTGCGGATTCGCTGCCCACGTGGCTGGGGGCGGCCTAGCCCCAGAACAAGCCAGGGAGTAGTGGGCATGAAGTCCTTGGGAAGACCGAGCAGGTTCCCCCAGGGAAGTACTAGTTGTCACCACTGGGTGGCAGTGTGGCACACTTTTGTTTCTCCGAAGCAGCCTCTTGTTCCCGTGTGTGTGTGTGTGTGTGTGTGTGTGTGTATGTGCGTGTGCGTGCGCGTGCGCGTGTGCGTGTGGGCGCGCGCCGTCCGTGACGATTCTCTAGAATCAGTTCTGTCTCCTTTTCTCATCCTTTTTGTACCATCTGAGCAGTTCAGTTATGTCTTTTGTTTTATTAGTAGAATATAACGAATAATAATAGAAAAGGCCTAACGCAGCCCTGTCGAGCGTATACCGCTTTAGGCTGAGATGTAAAATATTTCTGCTCAAGATATTCTTTGTGAGGTCCTCCTGGGATGAGGACATCTAAGCCAAGGACAAGGGCGGAGGAAGCCAAGGTGGAGCCCTGCAGCTGTGTGCGGCGCTCGCCTGCCATCTGGTGGACAGAGCGTCATCTGCAGTTGGTAAACTGTAGGGTATTCTTGGGATTTTAAAAATGAATTATGAAACAAAACCAAGAGCTGTACAAGCGAACAAAAGAAGGCAGTTTGCAAAAATCCTGAATAAATAAAGAAAGCCAGTGAATGGTCTCCAGCTTTGTATTTGTGAAGTAATATTTAAAAATAACATCTTCGTTTGCCATCATCTTACTTTTTATTTTTATTTTGAGGCGGTGAAGATAGGACCATATCCTTGGTCATGCTAGGTAAGTGCTTCTCCCCTTCGCCGCACACCAGTCCCATCGTCTTCCTTTTATTTCATTAGTTGTTGCTGTACTGGAGATTCAACTCAGGCTCTTGCCCTCAGTTATGCCCTCTGCTCTTTTATTTTTTGTTTTGAGACAGGCTCTTACTGCTTGCTAATTTCTCCAGCTGGGCTTGAAACAGGTGACCTCACTGGTCCTGCTGCCTCAGCCTCCCAGAGTTCTGGGGTTCCCAAAGAGCATTTGTCTTCAGGAACAAAATTACCTCCCTCTCAGTGTTCATTTAATCTTCAGCACTGTCAGATGACTGTCTTTTGTAAATGGAAATACCACTGGTACACACCGAATGCCACAGAATGATGGTTTTTGTTCTAAAAGACTATCGACACACTGGAGAGACGTGAAAAGAATAATTAAAGCAAGACATGTCGTGACAAACTTTGGCAGTAGGATTACGACTGTGATGTGTGAGTGGCCTTGGGGTAAGGAGTGCAGCTACAGGATTCAGGAGGAAGTGGGTTAAGACATAGTAACATTACTAGTATTAGCATTGTTGTTGTTATTATTATGTATTTTAGGAAAGGGCCTACAGGGTGTTCAGGGTCTCCCTACTAGATCAAACTGGTAGTGGCCCGCCTGTTTACAGCCTCCCAAGAGCTGAGATTATAGGCATGTGCCACCATCCCCAGTCTCAATGGCCTTCTGAGTGCGCCCTGGGGCAGGACCAGCAAGGTAGGCCAGGGAATCAAATCCCAGCCCCTGCACCTGCTTGCAGGTGCTTTAATTCACTGAGCTATTTGGCTGGTCTTTATTATTATTATTATTTTGAATGTTTTGAGACACTAATCATAACCTAGACTTCTGACCTTATTTTTTTGTGTGCTTTTATTTTATTCCTTGAGAATGAGACAAAGTTGGAGATTGGCCATTAACCTGGTATCTGATATGGAAAAGCACCGAAAAAATTGTTGTTACTTCAATGAATTAGTCTTCTGTGTTCCATTTGATCTGATGTTTTTGTCAGTTTATTTCTCAAAATCAACTGAGATAACTGGTCCTCCTCTAGAATCTTAGCCTGTGTAACTCAAGTTACTTCTGAAACGAAAAATGACAAGTGTAATCAAGGTCCATTGGTGTCCATTTGAAAATAGGTATCCTTTGAAAGGTGACTTCACCAATCTAATGTCATATTGAAAAAATATATTGTATAAGGTAAACACAGAGTTGCTGTTAACTGGGAATAGATTTTGCCTTTTCAAACCAAGAATGGCCAAAGATAACCCATTTGATCCAACCCAGAGCAGAGGGCCCTCCCCAGGGTCGATGATAGTGGCTTGAGCAATAGTACTAGGTATAGTAAAGTATACTGATTCCTAATCACAGTGTTCTTTTAGGAAATAAGAATACTCAATCTTTTAATCATGTATTAGCTTAATGAAATTACCATCACATTTTTCTTTTACAATTTAAATTGGCCTAAGGATTGATATTTGAGAGCTGTTGACCTAAAATATTTTTTTAAAAGCTTTAAATGTTATTTTATTGATAACAGAGTCTCACTACAGAGTTCAGACTCCTACTGATCCCCGTCTCAGCCTCTTCAGTGCTGGGATTGCAGGCATGCACCGCTGTGCTCTGTTTTGGTGGCCAGCACAGCATGTGATACCCGGGATCGAACCCGGGTCTTTCCACTCACCAGGCAGGTGCTTAGACTGCTGTGCTGTCTCCCCAACTCTTGATCTAAAATATTTTGAACAAACATTCCACAAATACTAGGGGACTCTGAACTATTCCAGCATAGCCACCCTGTCAAAAATTATTCATGGCACTTCTTTTCTTTTTCTTTTTTTGTATTTTTAGTAAGGGTCTACAGGATCTACAGTCTCACTACGTAGATGGGACTTGTAGTGATCCACCTGTGTCCAGCCTCCCAAGAGCTGGGATTACAGGCATGCACCACCACGCCCAGCCCCAGCCACTGTCTCAGTGTGCCCCAGGTACCACACAACAGAGATCGAACCCTGCTCCCTGTGTCTGCCTAAGCAGGTGTTTTAATCCACTAAGCTATTTGGCTGGCCTTTGGTGCTCCTTTTCAACCAAATGTTTTCTCTTTTAAGAAATTGTTACATACCAGTTTCCCGTGATTAATGTAATATTAATCATGACTGAAGACACCAGGACAGGGTAACTAAGATTTTTAAAGATTTACACAGACATTCAGTTGGCAGTTTTTATAACTGTCAGGTCACACCTCTTGAGAGATGCCTAGATATCCCAGTCATTGTCCCAAACCTGGGACAATGAAGCAAAATGCTTAATATTGAAAATAAGTGCAGGCTGGCCACATAGCTCAGTGGATTAAAGCACCTGCAAGCAGGGTCGGGGGTCAGGGTTCGGTCCTTGGGCCTGCTGTGCTGGCCTCACCCCTGCAGCATGCTGAGATTGCAATTGAGACTGTGACATACACTTGTAATCCCAGCTTTTAGGAGGCTGCAAACAGGCGGATCACTAGGAGTACAGTCTAGTAGTGAGACTCTGAACACCCTGTAAAGTCTTCCCTAAAATAAAAAAAGAAAAAAAAGAAAAAAGAAAGTAAGTGTGACTGTAGAAAATTAGTACTGGGAGTATGGGTGTTGCTGTGATTGCACCTGGTCTTGATTTTCTGAAGCCTTTGGAACTGGAGGAACTCAGTAAAGTTTTGAATATGTTGGCTAGGGCAGCCCTTGGAAGTTGTTGGCAGTGTTTGATGTACAATACTGGTCAGCAAGTAGAAGACCTGAATACTGATAAGAATGCAGATATAAAGGCTAGACTTAGGATGTTTCAGTTGGGATCAAGAATTCCATTGGCAGTTGTACTAAAAGGTATGTTTCGGCAGAAAATTTTTCTATATTTTTCCCATGTTCAGAGACTTTGTGGGAGATTGAGATAAGAGATTGTGAACAAATTAATCTTGTGGGGGGAGTTTCAAGACAGCCCAATGCTTAGACTGTCTTATGAATACTATTAGTTGCTTTTACCAGAACTATAGTGAGAACCAGAAAGTCACAGCAAGGATAACAGAGTGAACTGACTTGAAATATTTGCAGTTTTTCCAGAAAAGAAGCACCTATAAATTGGGGGCAAAAGAGAGCATGGCTATGAAAAGAGTAACAGAAGAATGCAATCGATGATGTAGAGTGTGCCTAAGGAGAGTCACATGGAGAGAAAACTTTCTCTCAGGCTTTCACAGAGAGCAAATTGGTCAAGCAATGGCCGTGACTCATCCACAGGGCTGACACTGACAAATAATCTACAAAGTGCAGTACAAGGTTACAGGATAAACCCTGAGGGTACCTGACTGACCTTATCAGATACAAAAGTTACGTTTCTTGTTATAAAGGTCTTGCTTTACTTGGTCTTAACCATCCAGCAAAATGTATTAAAATGAGGTATATAAAGTAAAGCCATACTAATATGCTGAGCTGTGAAAGGCTCTAGTCAACAACTTCTGTGGATAAGAATGCAGACTGTTGGACTGCGTTGGATTGTTTTGCTAGATTCATACACCTATAGTATTTAGATGCCAATGGAATACCCATCTCTGAAAGGACTAAACAAAAAAGGGGCTAGAAAGAAAAGACTATTTTGTATTTGTATATACAGAATAGCTAGGATAGATATGCAGCTACTTTTGCTTAATCTTATGAGAAGAAAGATTGGTACTAACAGTGTTTGGACAGGATAACCTGTCTGCTTTTTGTACTATGGATAACCACTAGGAAGATAACAATGTAAAATGTATTAATTATTGAAACTGTCCTATAAAAAAATAAAAAATAAAATAAAAGAGTAATACTAAAAAGGAAGACAAGTACTTTGTACAGTGACAAGAACAAAGATGCCGAAAGGGATCTCAGAAATCAGCAATAACCCACTTATCTCAGACTAAACAGTGTAAAAATGTAAAAGGGATTTAGAAGACAGTCCCAGGGATACATGCTTATTCAGGGCTCCCAGGAAAGTACATACACAAGTTCATCTATCTGGGTGCTCACTGGATGCTCCGTATTGAGCAGCCACGATTCCAGGGGACCTGGCTGCTGTGCAGGCTGATGGCCAAACTTGGTGTCATCCAAGCGGTGCTGGATTTTAGGCATGCAGATAGGAGAGCTGTGTGTTTGTAGAAGGCTCCTCTCAGATTGTGGAAGAAGACCTGGAAAGAGCGCTAAAATGTGTGACAGGTCATAGTCCCTGCCAGGAGCCCATGCAAGGTCAGTATGTGAAGCCGAAGCTGAAGGTGCGGCATTGACCCCAGAACTGCCAGGGATGTAGAAGGCCTGCTAGGAAGGCTGCAGACAGTGAGTGGAGCCAGTCCAAGAGAGAGGCTGTCTTGGTTACTTTTGTCTTGGTGCAGGGACAAAATACCCAATACCTAAAATTAAGGAAGGAAAAGTTTATTTAGCTCACAGTTAAAGGTTTCAGTCCATACTTCGCTGGCTCCAAGGCCAAGAGGTACATGGCAGAGGGCAGCAGCACATTGTGGTGAGAAGCAACATAAAGCCAAGGGAGGAGCAGCGGCTGCCACAGCTAGCAAGCCTCTCTCCCTCCCTCATGCTGGTCTCAGGCCATCCACCCCAGGGCAGGTAGGCGTAGCACTCACCCCAAATCCCTGCATTGGATCATGAATTAATCACAAACTCTGAAAGCTGCCCCAGTGACTGCATGCGGCTTCAAGGGGACAGCTAGACACAAACCATAACAGAGGCCATATGGGATGCAACTAGCAGGGCCAGAGGGGAAGGAATATGAGATACACAGCGATCAGACCAAAGGAAGAATGGAACTGAGGAGGGCAAACGTTAACTCCTACAGCTACACATCCAACACTGCGCAGGTTGTGGCAATATGTGAATGACCTGGGGACTCTGAACTTGTGGGTGACACTTGAAGTGAGGGCAATATTGAAGGGGTCTCTGTACCCTTAATCTATGGTGTTTATGACATCTCAGGTAGTAATGGTCAAGAACTGAATTGTAGTACGGTAGGACGTCAGTTTTCTAGGGATGGCGATTAACCGTATTACTCTAATACAATAATTGAAACATTGAGGGTATTAGTATATGACTAGCATTGAGGAAACTAAGTATTGTTTAGGCAGAAATTCTTCCAAAATTGACATACAATTAAAATCACAAAGCAGATACCCGATTTCCTATAACTTTGTGAGGCCTAGGACTTCTCCAGAGTTCTACAGTAGGCCAGTAGTTGGGTAACCCTTTCAGGTATCCTGGCTCCATGCCAGTCTGTAAACACTCATAGTGTGACCTCTGACCTCTGATGTGATCTTGGGCCTGAGAGGAAAATCACACAGCAGTTATAGATGTCTTCTGCACCTTTGAGGTATTCAATTTCTACCTTTTTCAACTAAGAGTCATACCTTTGGGAGTGCAAGTTTAAGATTAAAGATCACGTAGAGCTATGAAAAAAGGGAATCTAATAAAAAGTTAACTTTTTGAAAATTGATAAATGATAATTCAAAGGAAAGCTATACTCTTCATTCTTACATACAGATTACATAATTAAGAGTTTCCTCTTCCTAAGTAATCCATGTCAAGTGATGTGTTAAAGGAATAAAAAGCTTACTGATACAATGTCCAAGAAAAAGCTGGGGCAAGTCTAGGTAATGAACTTGGGAGACAGAGGCCAAGGCTCTGGTCAATGCGTGATGCTGGAAGCCAGAAGACGAAGAAGAAATCTACAGCTCTAGGTCACGATGCCTCAAGGCACCATAAGGGTTTGGACTTTTCCAGGGAGGAGGTCACAAAGGAATCATGTAAAAATCAAGTGAGGTCACATTTGTTGAGGTGCTTTATCCCCTGACATATACTCGGTGTGCTGGCTTCTATTGCTGAGATGAAGAAACCCAACAAGCGAAGGGAGACCCTGGAGCAGGTGACAATGGGCAAAGGGGACCTCAAGTTCAGTTGATCTGAATGTAGTTTGGCATAGGTGACTCTCAATTAGGCATCCAGGATCCTGATGGGGCGGGTGTTTGATACCTTGTAACTGTTGTGTAGCCCCAGCAGAAAGGAATGAGTTTGATGTTTTACATTTGTTAGAGAGGGGCCAGGGAGATGGCTCAGTGGCTTAAGTGACTGCCTGGCAAGTGCAGGTTCTAAGTTTGATCCCCGTACAAAAAAGTCATTGAAAGTATTGTTCTTTTTGTATTATGAGATATTATTTTTTGTATTATTATGATTAAGCAAATATTTTATGTTACAAAATTATAATTCCTGTATTGAGTTTTAGGTACAATTTACATGCTTTGGTGGTTCCTCTAGGGATTGTTTTAAGGTGTCTTTAAGTTTTACAATCAGGGGCCTGCCTATTAGCTCAGTTGTTTCAGTGCCTGCTCAAGCAAAGGCACTCAGGCTCAGTATACTCTGGTTGGATCCCCAGATCTGTGTTCATTTCCAGACCTTCCCTTAAGGCATCCTGAGCCAAGTAAAAAAAATCCTTCTGACCTTTTTGGGGGGGCAGGGAGATGGCTCAGTGCAATAGGCGCTTCCCTGGCAAGTGCACAATCCCCAGTTCTGGAAAAAAAAAAAAAAGTTTTACAATCTACATTAATACTACATTTGTGAAGATCTAGAAAATCTGTGTTGTTATTGCTTCAGTTATTCTCCACTGATTTACTGTCATGTATCTATAAGTAATGAACCCAACAAAAACAGTTACACATTTTTTGCTTTAGTTATGTCAAATAAGTTGTGATGGTTAACTTTATGATGACTTGTTTGGGCAGTGGAGTGCACAGGTGTTTGGCTAAACATTATCTCTAAGTGCGTCTGTCAGGGACCTTCCAATGAGGTTAGAGCTTGAACCAGCAGACTGAGGGGGGAGGCTGTGCTTCCCGATGAAGTGGCATCCACCAATTCATTGAGGACCTGATAGAAACAAAGGAAAGAGGAATCTCTCTCCTCCTGCACCTCCTTACTTCCTCTTTCTCTCCTCATTCTCCTTACTCTGCTTGTCCTTTTCCCTCTCTTTCTCCCTCTCCCTCCCACCCCCTTACTCTTCCACACACCCACAGGGATTAAACCCACGCAGCACTGAGCTACGCCTCCAGTCCATTTTTATTCTATTTTAATGCAAGATCGTGTTGAATCTCTCAGGTTGGCATTGATCTTCCCATCCTTCTGCCCTAGCTGTCTGAGTAGGTGTCCACACCCAGCAGAAATCTGTTCTTTCAACTAACATTGTGCTAACATGCCTTCCTTCCTAGAGTGCCCAGGGGTATTCCTTTCCCCTACTCTATCTTGCTAAAATCTTCCCTACAGAGATATAATATACATTGAAACATCGCATACAATACGTTTCCCAGTGGTAGTGTTATGACAAATAATGGAACTAGGGTGAAAAGTAGGTCCATGTATGTGTTTTGTTTTGGACTCTCCGACTACATAATCTCCATCTTTTTGGTTTTAGATGTCCAAAGAGGTTGATTAGGATTGTTATGGACTGAATGCAAAGGAAGAGGCAATGAGAAGAGCCAGGCACATTTACCCTTCCATTCCCGCCCTCCCCTGGAGGGAGAAGCAATCAAGTACCCTGGAGTCTTTGTTTCCACAGTGAGGTCCAGCAGGTGGACACAAGGCACATGGGTCTGTATCTCATTACCCGAGCGTTCTGTGAATCAGTTTCGAACATCATATGCCACGTAGAGGAGGGTTATGGAGAAAGGGGGTTAAAGACTGCGGCACAAGGAAAGGGGGGGGGGGGTCATGGACGTTTAGTGTTTGAGAAATATCGCACCATGCAGTTCAGCTGAGATTTTAGGTATTTACGGGGCAAGAATGAAATATAGATCCCAAAAGTTGGAGCTCAACTTTAGGAGGTTTCGTAAGCAGGAGTGAAGAATCTGGAGATAAGTCAGTGAGAAGAGGGACAACCTCAAGGGACACAGAGGAGAAGGCTACTAGGCCAACTCTGCCTTCCTGGGCCAGATTGAATTGGTTCTTTTTTTAACCCACAGAAATACAACAACCTTGCCTAGTTCCACCTGGCATGGAAGGCAGATCTTTGAGTGCCTGTGGTGTTAAGGCTTGTTTTGATTTGTTGATTCAAGTCCCACCAACAAGAGCTTTCTGTTTTTGATGGTAGTGCTGGGGATTGAATAGGAACTTTCTAAGAACCAGTTTTTATTCAACAGCTTTTTTGTTTGTCTTGCTAATTCTCTTAGTTGCTTTTTCATAGGCAGATATTTCTTTTTTTTTGTCCTAGAGGATATCCTCAAAAGTCATTGTTAAATGCTTTGATGGAATCTATTTTACTCTAGAAACCCTGTCAGTGAAAGATTGAAGGTTAATTCGACATGCTTCTGGTAAACCAGTTTTACCTCTCAGTGGTAGGCTTTTTTCTAGTAAGAAAAAAAAAGCCTTCCCTCCCTCCCTCCTTTCTTCCGTTCTTCCCTCCCTCTCTCTTTTCCTTCCTTCCTTTCTCTCTCTCCTTCCCTTCTTTCCTTCCTTCTCTCTGTCCCTCTCTGTTTCTCCCTATCTTCCTGTCTCTCTATCCCCCATCTCTGTCTCTTTCTTTCTGTCCCTCTTCTCTCTCTCTCTTTCTCTTTTTTTTTTGCAGAACTGGGGATTGAACTCAGACCCTTGTGCTTATGATGGAAGTGCTTATTCCACTGAGCCATCTCCGCAGCCCCCTCTACTCTTTTTTGTGGCACCCAGGCTGGATCCTGGCACCTCTCACACATGAGGCAGGCAATCTAGCACATCCCCACTTGGCACTTGCTATGGATCTTGGCTGGTCTTGAATTTGTGACCCTCCTGTCTCAGTCTTCCCAGTAGCTAGGATACAAGCATGTGCCATTGTGCCTGGCCTCTTGCTGGTATTTTTCAATAGTCCTGGCAATATCAATTCTTAATTTTGCTTAGATTTAACACCATGCGTGTTTGAGTACTTTTGGAACCCTTTATGAGTGTCTAAAAATTTTTCCACTTTCTCTAATATAGTAGTTTACCATATTAGAAAAGGAAATACAAGACTAGAGAGAGGGCTCAGCGGCACAAGTGCCTGCCTGGCAAGTGCAATGTCCTAAGTTTGATCCCCAGTACAACGAAAACAAAAACAAACAAAATTTTTCCAAAGCTGAGCCTCAGAAATGTTCAATCCCATGGTCCTATGGTTTAACCTTTGAAGAGAACTGGTACAGTTTTCAAATAAACAGTTTCCAGACAAGAGATACATTATTGAATTTTTAAGTAAGGAATTGATGATTTATAGTGAATATAGGTGTGCTTACCAAAGAAAGAGGAAAAGGACATGAAATGTAATGCACAAAAAATTTCTCAGGGGCTGGGGAGAATCCAGGTTCCGCCAAAGAAAAATTCTCATAAATCATATCCTAAGTCTTTCAGCTATATCATGTTGCAAGCTTGTAGTAATAATTATGAATTTTCTAGAGGGAGATCTCACTTTTCATTAAGTCTTTCTTTTCATAGCTCTGTTGAGATATAATTCATATGCTATACAGCTCAATTATTTGAAGTATGCCATTAAAGATTTTTAGTATGTTTATAGATAAACACAAGTCAGTGTCTTGGAACATTTTCTATAACCTCAGAGAAAAACCCTGTATCTTCTGGGCACTGCTTTCCTCTCTCCCTCTCCACACTGTCAACCTTATACAGCCATGAATCTTTTCTCTGTTCCAAGGACAATGACACATTTTTGTTTGTTTTTGTCAGTACAGGGAATCAAACTCAGGGCCTTGCACTTGCCAAACAGGCACTGTGCCATTGAGATAAATCCCCGGCCCTACATTTTAAAAATGAATTATTACTAATTAACCAGAATCTTGGTGATATGTTTTAGTAATTCATCAAACAAAAAACAATAATAGGCTTAGATTTTTAATATGAGAGAATGAGTCCTACATTGTCCTATATTGAATACTTTTTTAAAACTGACACAATAATTATGCATATTCATGGGATATACTGTGATATTTTGACAAATGCTTATAATGAATAAGGATCAATCAGGAAAATTAGAACACACATCTTAAATACTTATGGTATTTTTATACCAAGAACTTGAGTATTATTGTAGTCAGAGTTTGCAAGGGAAACAATTTAACACGGGACACTTAATTTCTACACTGCTGTAGGTTTTGAGTCTGTCACTATTACTAGGCTTGGTTGAGGCTTTTCTCCCCTCTTGACTCCACAGTATGCTGACTGGCACATTTAATTAACAAAACCTTTTCCATGAAAGGAGAAAGCACATTACATTCAAGTTGATAGTCTACTTGAGTATTCAATAGTATTCATCTATTGCAGAGATGAATGGAAACTTAGGTATGAATAAATCAATATAAGCATGATACACACCAACGTTTCCCAAGCTGCTTATGAAGCTTTCCCTCTACAAAATAGAATGCAGGCTCTCATGCCCCTTTCCAGTTCAACTATTTATGTTTAAGCATAAATCCAGATAACTCACATACACATGAAAGCTTGAGAAACTGTTCAACGAGCAGGGTCCTGACACAGGGTCTACAGGGTCTCACTACGTGATTAGACTTAGTGATTTCTCCTGTTTTCAGCATCCCAAGTGCTGGGATTACAGGTGTGCACTACCACACCCAGTCTCCATTGCCATCTCAGGGTGCCCTGGGGTGGGGCTGGCACCACACGCCAGGGATTGAACCCTGCCTGCTGCTCTCTGCCTGAGCAGGTGCTTTAGTCAGCTGAGCTATCAGGCCAGCCCTTAAGATTTTCTGTGGGTTGAAGGCACTATCATCAATGAAACCTGCACTGCAGAGCTCTGACAGGTGGGCATGGTAGGAGGGTTTCTCTAGTGTAAAGGTGGTTTCAGGTTTGAGACTCTCCCTAATCTATAAGAAAATATCCCTAGACATATGCCCACTTTTCAATTTCCTCCTCCTTCATTTGTCTTGTTAGATGCTGCAGTATATTATAGCACATAGTTAACTCATCAAACTGGATGCTGGATAAAATCCTGAACAGAATCCCATTTACCACGCAGAGAAGTCAAGACAGATATTTTATAGGTATGCAAAGAGCCACAGAAATGTCAGTTATCTGGCTCAAGGTCACACATATCGTAACTGACAGAACTGGGATTTAAATCTAAGCAGACTGGGCCAGCCAGATAGCACAGTGGACTAAAGCGCCTGCATAGGCGACGCAGGAACCAGGTTCCATCCTCAGCGTGCCGTGCTGGCCCCGCCCCCAGGGTGAACTGAGATAGCAACTGAGACTGGGCTTGGTGGTGTGCACCTGTAATCCCAGTACTTGGGAGGCTGAAAACAGGAGGCTCACTGGGAGTCCCATCAGCATAGTGAGAGCCTATACACCCTGTACTGAGTACATTAAAAAAAAAAATCTAAGCAGACTGGAGCTACAGTCTTGGTGGGCATTTTTTTTTTTTTTGATTGTTTGTTTGGTTTTTGTAGTGGGGATTGAACCCTAGGCTTTGTTCTGAAGAAGCCCTTTTTCATTTTAACATAGAATGATGCTAAATTGCCCAAGCTGGTCTTCAACTCATGATCCTCCTGCCTCAGCCTCCCGAGTAGTTGAGATTGTGGGTGGGAATCACTGTGCCTGCCTCCTCTATGTACTTGGCCACTATTTTGATTGCCTCTTCAAATTTATGTGGCTCTGTGGTATGTGAAAATTTATGAAGAAAAGTAAGCAATTATCACATAGCTTTTAAAAAATTTGATGGTGTGAAGATTCCTCAAAAAAATAGGATTAGAGGTTCCATTCAAGCCAGCTATTCTCCATCTGGACATTTTTAGGAGAACTGAAAACATCACATAACACAGCAATATATGTGCTAGTGATTTCTGTGTTTCCATCATGTGTCTGTCTTACTCTTCTCATATTTTCTTACAAAATTTAAGCTGATTCTGAGGGCATTTACAGACATATATCATCTTATTTTCAGAACAATAATTTTATCTTTTCTTTTCCCGTATTTATACATCCCACTTTCTTCTACACTGTATTGGCCAGAAACTCTAAAACAGAGACAAACAAACTCAGAATCCAGCACATGGGTCAAATCCAACCTGGCACTTGTCATTGTAGGTAAAGTTCTCTCTGGCACCGGCCTATGTTTCTCTTCTCTTGGAATTATCTTTGGGTTTTGCATTGGAGTTGAACAGAGGTGTTGCCGTAGCCTTAAGTGGATAGGTTTTATTGGCAGCAGTGCAGCAGAGAAGTAGAAAATAAGGGGGTGGAGGAATCTTTATTAACTCTAAAGACAGAAAGGGTGGAGGGCAGGGAAATGGGAAGATCCTGTGACCTGAGACCAGGAGGATCAGACTTTAGGGACTTTTGCTAAGGGTGCAGTTTGAGGGGCAGGCTCAGTGTGCACGGGAGCTGTTGGGAGGCTCCTTTGTGTAGGTGGGAAAGGTAAAAGAAAGTTGTATCCAGGGCTGGAGTAGGGAAGAAGGAGGAAGAAGTGGTCACTGGGAAGATAAGCTGCCGTTTTGGAAATTCAGCCATGTTGGATCAGGGTCATGATTTAGCAGTCTGGACTCAAGCTGTAACCTATCATTACGTGTGTGCTATGTAGCCCCTTATGGAAAAGTTCTAGGAGGCTGAGGCAGGAGAGTAAGCGCAAAAGCCTCAGGGGTGGCCGGGCCCAGCCACTGCTCCATGCAGCCCCCAAGGACCTGAAGAGCTGTCAGCAAAGCCCAGCCACTCCTTGATTTGAGAGTAAAACAAATGACTCCTCTCAGGCCCTTGCTTCTTTGTGGTAACACAGCAAGAGGTGACATGTAACTTTATTACGTTAAGGAAGAATTCATTTATTGGTGTGCATTCTATAAATAAACTAATGGCCTGTCAGCTGAGGATACATGATTTTCTTCTTAGAATTATGAGAAGGATAAATTATATTAGTCAATTCCTAGTACTGAACTATCCTTGCATTACTGATATAAAGCCCACTGCATCATAATGATATATGCTGCCAATTTCTGTTTGATAAGATTTTATTTAGCATTATTTACATTGACAGGCATAACAGTATTCTAGTTTTCTTAAGTTAGCACAAGTTTTATTAAGTTTTTATTTCAGAAGGCAGAGCTATAGGTCTTAAAAGGTGTGATACACAATTTGGGAGATTCTTTAAGAAAAAGAAAAAAAAACATTGTGAAGTTAGTTATGCTGCTTTATTATGGATTGTTCACGTAGCGTGTATGAGGTCACAGGTTTAATCCTCAGTATTATAAAAGCAGAAAACAAACACTGAACCCATATCTCTTTTTGTTTGTTTTTAAATCAGAATTTTGGAAGGAGCCCTTCCTCATGAGGATCTCTGAAATGTCACATTCTTCAGGTTCAATTTTATGTTGCTAATTGTCAGTGTTCTTCTTCTTTTGTAAAAAATTTTGGAAGAATGTTATTTTTCTTTGGACTAGAGGAGTTTAAATAATATTTCAAACAGAAGAAAGAATCATTCGTGTCATTGTTGTACAGAAATAATTTAATTTTTCTGTGTCCTTTGGAACCACTCCACTTTCTGGAGGCATTTCTAAACATAACTCATTCATTATTTTAATACCAAATGCTAACCATGTTAAAGGTATTGTACCAGGAAACATGACCTCTGCCATGGAAGATGGAATATCTATTTCACAAGGTGGATGCAGAGCCATGCAAACAGCACCATCTCACAGCTCTGCTGGAAGAGTGCTGCCAGGGTGGGTGGGGTGGGGTGGAGGGGGTTTGGGGCAGTAAGGCCCCTGGAGGTAGGGAGCAGTGGCCTTCACTTTGATTGGGGTCGGGGCCAGGTGGAGAGGAAGAGCCTTCAGAGAATGCTTCTCAGAGGGGTCAGCAACTATATGCAATCTCAATGGAGAAATCCTCCCTGATGTGGCTTGGCTAAATGTCACAGTAGCCTCGAACGACACTTTAGTGACCCTAAAGGTCCTTCTGGAAGACTTAGTTGGGTACCTGGTAGGAGACCTAGGAACCTGGTAGCAGAGACCTGACCTGCTTCAGTAGCTCTACTTAGTCCTAGGGGCAAGAGGAGGGCCAAGCTGAAGGCAGTGCCAGAACTTCAGAGTGGGGTGGCAGGAGATATGGCCCTGCAGGTGAGGCCATTCCCACCAGGGACTCACCTCTTCCCCTGAAGTTAGAAGAGGCTTCCTTTTTTGTCTTAGGCAAAAGATTCAATAGGCATTGGAATGGGGAATAACTGCCTCTGGCCAAAGTCTTCAGCTGGGAGTAGGTTCTCTATGGTTGTAGAGACTGTTGATTGACTACTCGCTTCTCCTGGATTCTTTTAAATGTGGACTTGGTTGGAAGCTGTGATGTGAGGCAGGGGATGGGGTAAGGAGCCCTGGGACTCACAGTTCCACTTAGGTAAGACTCAGTCTCATTGTGTGTATTATTAGACACAATCACAAAATGACTGTAAAGATAGAGAGTATATTAGTAAATACATCTTGTACATTCTACAGTGCTATACAGACAGCCCTCCTTCTTTGAGCTTAGGTGTGCTCAGTCCTCTATCTGGTTAGAGAAGGGAGGTCTGGTGATTTAGCCTGCTCTGGAAGTGATGCCAAGTTCATAGGGATGCACGAGCTCCTGTCAGCTGCACAAAATAAAGGAGCCTCAGGTTCTACCTCTTGATCACTTTCAGGGGATGGAGTATATTATAGTAGTGTAGAGGCAGAGGCAGCCTCTTTAGGCCACTACCCCTTTCTGGCTCTTTCAAGGTAATTGATACCTATTTAGAGTATCAATCTCTGGACCAGTGATATAACTCAACAGACTAAGTGCCTGCCTAGGCAAGCACGGGGACATAGGGGTTTGATCCCAGGTCCTGCATACTGCGCCGGCTCTGCCCCTTGGACCCACTGAGCAGGCGACAAAGTCTGGGCTTGGTGATGCACACATGTAGGCTGAAAACAGGAGGATCAATATGAGTCTAAGCTGTGTAGTGAGACCCTGTACCAAATACACACACACAAAAAAATTTAAATCGTACTAGAATCTTAATCTCTGCTGCCCATGCCTAGTGAAGTATGTGGCTGCATTTGTTTCCTCTTTTGCCTTGAGGTCTGGCCCACAGCGGGAGTGTCTGTCTCTTCCAAAGCTGCAAAGTCACCTTGTTTTCCATATTGTCTCCTTGAGGATCAAGCCTCTCTGACTGCCTATAGTGCTTCTATGTCATTTAGCTGCCTACAACAGGTTCAAAGATCAATAATGACATGTATGTGGATAAGCTAATACTGAGGAGGTGTTCCTCATCAACATGGTTAAATAAACATCCAGGGATTGTCTAGAAATGTTCTATTTTCAGCTTCCTTTGGGTTGGTTTTAGGAACCAAGCATTTGGCTTTAGTGTATTATTACACATTATTACTGTAATATGATGGCTATTGTGGCAGATTAACTAATGATCAGCTTGTAACACCCAGCTTACATTGGTCAGCATATTCCCTCCTATTTACAAAGCCCTTTAGATTCTCCAACACTAAGCCATGTAGTGTGAACACAGTGGGGCTGGGGGAGGTACCTAAGACCAGCACTTTTGTGTCCAATGAGCAAACCATGGCTGAGTGGTTTGCCTGGAAGAAGATCATGTGGGACACTGCACTGGGTCCTTAGGAGACACCATGTCACTTAATCCTCTGTCACTCCATGATGAGGAATTTAATCATGTGAGAGTTGAAAAACTGAAATTGAAGAGACATTGAAATTGAAGTGCAAATAAGTCATGCAGGTGTCTCAAGCAAGAGGCAGGTCAGTGATTGGAATGCAAGTCAACCTCCTGCCTGAGAGTCCTGTGCTATTTCCACCTTCCTCCTTAAAGAAAAGGAACTGCCTTCCTTCCAATTGTTTCCACATGGAAGCATATGTTTGGGCTGGTTGTTGAGTCTGAAATAAATAGCTCCATTTAGACTGTTGAGACAGCCAAATGCTTTCAATATGCTCCCAAGGTTGGTGATGGGGTCTCAATAGAAGCCAGATGTTCTGGATTCCAGAGCTATTTCCTTGTTGTGCTCTCTCCCTGGCCCTGGCCCTGCATTAAGTGGAGGAAGGGAAGGTGAGACCAGACAGACTGATTTTGCTTCTCACATCTTTCTCTCTGGAAGAAGGGGGAGAGGGAGCCAAGGAGGTCATACCTGGATTGGAGCTGGCTGCAGGCTGGGGCAGGGAGGTGTTGGGGATGAGGTTTGGAATTAAAATCACCAGGAAGAATGTGCAATCACTTATTTGAGGCTTGTCAGTCCCTCTGCCGCCTGACCTTTCTGTACTCCTTCACAGTTGACAGCCCAGACTGGGCTTCCCGCTAGGAGGAAGTGCCCTGCAGTTAGGCTGCTGATTGCTAAAACAGAACCTTCCCAGCCCTTGTCAGCTCTGCTTCCTCCATGCACTTTGGCAGATTTTTTTTTTTTCTTCAATTTCTTGTTTTATTACTGTTTGTCAGACTAGGGAGTCTTTGAAGTTCTTTACAGATCTGACTTTTATCAGAGCATGTAGGAGTTGGGGGTGGGAAATGGGGTGGATGAGACCCATCAAAATATTCTATTCTGCACCCTGTGAACTCAGCCCCCCTTTCTTTGTCTGAAAAGGTTTTTGACATGGTGTTTCTATAGGTGGCCTTCCTCCCAGATGCGAGAGTGACATCTATTGTCGTAATATAGGGAGGAAATTATGATTACTTAATGATAGCGTGTCGTAGCTTGTCGCTTCTTTATTTTCCTTTTAAATACTTGCTGTCACAGCAACACACAAATTGGCCTTCAATCCTGGGGCTGAAGCTGGGACTTCATATGGTATAAGGTGCTGCAAGGATGGCTTGCTGGTGAATCTGGGATCATAAAGTGAACACAGAAGTGGTCGTGCATGGCCAGCTTGGCTCCCTGTGTCTCCCACCTTTATACGGAGCAGATACTCTGGACCGCGTCGGGCTGTGTCTCGGACCCTGGCGCTGGCAGCGCTAGCTTCATCACTTCTACTACACCTGTGGTCTGCTGCGTCCAGCGATTGTTCCTTGCCAGCTTCCTCCCAGATATGCAGGGCACTGTTCAAGGGCACAGTGAGCAGAAGGTGAGATACGTCGGGCCTCTCCTGGTTGATGTCACCTTGTTCATTGTCTGCTAACACCTAACTTCACTTTCTGACCAAGCAGTATGCTATGTTTTGTATCTAAGTGTCTACTCAAAGCCTCATGAGGTCCCTGGGGTGGGCTTCTAGACTTTGATTAATTCATGATCCAGTGCTGGGATTATCAGTGTGAGCCCTGCTGGGATTATGGGTGTGAGTTACCACCTGGACTGGGGTAGAGAGCACGGATGCAGCATGAGGTAGACAGACTTGCTCTCTGCTGCTGCTGTTGTCATTACTCCTCCCTTTTGCTCTTGCTGTTTTCCATCGCCATGAACTGCTGCCCTCTGTCATGTGCTGCTCTGCCTTGGAGCCAATTGAGTATGGACTGAAACCTCCACAAGCTGTGAGCTAAATAAACTTTTCTTAAGGCCAGCCAGATAGGTCAGCAGACTAAAATCCCGGCTTAGGCAGGTGCAGTGAACAGGAACCGCCCCTGGGCTTGCTGAGATGGCATTTTTGAGACTGGGCATGGTGACATATGCTTGTAATCCCAGCATTTGGGAGGCTGAGAGCAGGAGGATCACTATGAGTCTGATCTGTGTAGTGAGACCCTGTAAATCCTATACTAAATAAACCTTTTCTTCCTTGTGGGTGTTGGATATTTTGTTCCAGAAATGAGAGAAATGTAACTGAGAAATAGGCCAACAAAAATCTTCTCAATTCCATCTCATAATGGGATTCCTAGAGTGGATTCCTTTTGTTTAAATAATGAAATGCAAAATAATCATTCCAGATTGCAGTATCCTTCTTAGTCTGGTCTAAATCTAATAAAGCCAGCTCCTCAACCTCCTTGAATCCTTTGCTACAGCTAGTATCTTTCTCTATTTCCTTAAGAGATTAATTTCAATCCTGTGGCACTTCACACATAAGAAATAACCAAGAAACACAGACATATGTGAGCTTGTTTTATAGCTATCTGGCTACGTCTAGGAAATGTGATGTTGAGTGTAAAAGGAAAGCTGAGAGAATATGTGCAGTAAAATATTACTTATGCAAACTTATTTGTGGCACTGGTGATATAAGAATGATACAGGACTTCCACGTGATCTAAGAGAAATATAACTCCCAACTTGCTAGATATCCAATGCACCTAGTTCATGTTCCTCAAAATTGAAGAATGAATTGTGAGGAACAGCAGAAGCTAAAAGTAGGAAATTTTGTCTAGGAAAAGACAATTCCTGCTGGACAGGAGGGAACCTGGAAAGTGGGTTACTCACGAGCCCATGTCTCAAAGGGACTTCCATAGAGCAAAGTCATGAGGTGGGTACAAAATCACCAGTGTAAGCTGGGACAAAACTGACTAACCAAAGACTATAAGTGGACTCGCTGAGGTCATGTTGATCCAGTGGGGAAGCAAGTCACTTAGCAAGTGCACATGGAAAGAACAAGGACTTGTCCTGGAAAGGATGGGTCAGAAGATCTTGGTTCCCCTCCCAGGAGGCGATGCTTATTTAGAATATCAAATAATTATTGATTCTCCCTCTAGGAGGCATACAGGCCTATCATTCTACTTTATCGCTAGGCCAGGCATTTATGACTGAATGCACCTCCAGCCATAGCTGTGATGTGTTTCTATCTCCTGCACCGACCCCTTTGAGGACCTAGCCCTGTTGACTGCTTATACTGTCTCTACCTAACTTTGCTGTCTAAAGAACTACAGATTGAACTCTTGGCTTTTATACTCAGCCACATCCCCAGCCCTTTACAAAATCATTTATTTTATGACAGGATCTTGCTACATTTCTAAGTTTCCCAGGTTGGGCTGCAACTTGCAGTCTCCGTCTCGGCCTCTTAGAATGCAAGGATGACAGGCCTATGCCACCACACCTGACCTATTTATGCAAAGAGTTAGAGCAACCAGAGACTATTCTGTGTCTATCTGGCTGGCTCTCTAGAACCTTCTTCACTTGTCACCACCCTGTCCATTCTGATTTGCTCAGCAGAACCATTGTCCTCTCCTGTGACTTCCAGCCACTTGAGATAGATTCGTACTGCATGGAGCAATGCTTCTGAGAGCGGTGTGCTGTTTCCACGTTGGTATCCTACACTAAGCTGTGAGCTTTGAGCAAATAGCGGCTAAATTGCCTTTTTCTTTGTAGATTGAAACTTCAACTTGCAATAATACTCATATGAAAGCGTAGACTCCAATATTATAAGATACATACATATGATCTAATGGTAGGCACTATACAAAACAATTTAAAGTTTAAGTCCCAGGCTTCAGAGCAACAGCTAATTGGCATTTCAAATACACCTTCTAATTCATTGACTCTGTTCTGTTTTATTCTTACTTCCTTTTTTTCTGGTAGTAGAAGTTGATATTCAGTCTTTGTGCCTAGGAGGCAGGTCCCCCACTACTACTATGTTACACCCTCAGCTTCTGCTTCTTTATAATTCTTTAATGTTTGTGACACAGATGTCACTGCTACTGTATTAAATAATAAAAGAATTCAGAGAGGTTAAGTGATTTTGTTGTAGCCACACAGCTCATAGGTAACAGAGACTCCTTGGCTTAAGTATAGTATTCTTTTTCTTTGTTGTTCTTGCTGTGACTTCTCAATTTGAAAAACTGCACAAATGAAGTCGTCCTCCTTTCGCTCTTTCATTCTCCCTCTCTCCCTCTTTCTCCTCACTTCTTCACTGTATTAGATTCTGGGGACAAAATATTAAGCAGAACTAGTCTTGGCTGGGGCACAAGGAGGTAATGGTTATTTGAAGAAGCTGAAATTCTTCTAGCAATGTACCACGTGCAGGCTGGTAAATATACTGGGTCTCTCATAGGAATGAGTTATGTTAGAATGGTGATAGTAAGATGAAATGTTTCCTGGTGCTCCAATGGGGTTCTCACCACTTGGAGATTTTTCTGAAGCTAATTGGGAGGGGGGATTAATTCATTTTGTTTAATTCTTAAGAGCTCTTCCTCTGTTGTGAATTGCTTAATGGTAGAGGCTTTGATGCTGGCAGGTACTTTTAGTGGAAGATGACTGCTATTACCCTCTCTTACAACTTGCACTGTTGTGTGGGCTGAAACCAATTAGACCTAAATTAATTAGCAAGAAAATGATGGGCCCACTTGCTGAGCCATTCACAACACCATGCGAAGAAAGAGGAACAGTGCATGGAGGATGCTCTGTATTGCTGCTGAACCCTAATGATTGAAGTATTTCCAAATAAGGAAGTAAATTCAAGCCATTGCTAGATGAAATAGTCCATTTAGTTTAACCCATGAAAGTCCTTCCGTCAAAGGCAAGTTATGAAACTATAGGAGTTAGAACTCCTGGCACCTTTGATCAGCTTTGGGATAAATTTAGAAGACATATGGATTTATGTAGGATGACTTCATGAGGGCCAAAGTGGTTGAGGATATTGATGGCTGAAAACACACAAGGGCTGATACCCTGTTGTGGTAGCCACAGGTACAAAGATTTTCTTGTGAAGCACAAACTCCACTCTTTCTATTCCCAGTTTGTTTATGTCTCCCTGGCCGGCACCTCTTCCTTCACTGATTCCAAAGTGAAGGTACCTATGCTTGGGGCTGTAGTCTCAGACGATGGCCTCAGCAGGACTGCCTGCTTCCAGGTGCAGGCACACCCAGATGCTCTCCTTAGCTCCAGCTGCCCACAGCTATGTTCCTGAATGTCCCCCAGAACCCCATCCAGTTATTTCTTGAGCCCCACCTCATCCTGAACAGCCAGCTGGTCACCTGGACAAGAAACCTAGGAGTCATTCTTTTTTTTTTTTTTTTTTTCCTGGTACTGGGGATTGAACTCAGGACCTTGCACTTGCCAGGCAAGCACTTACACTACTAAGCTACCTCCCTGGCCCTTAAGAGTCATTCTTCATGCCTTCCCCGTTTCCTTACCCTCGGGGATTGATGAGCTCTGTTCATTGTACACTGTAATATGATTAGGACTACCCAGCCTTCCACTTCCCTGCTCCCGGCTTATTCTTCTGATCACTGTTGCTGACTCCCAGTCTGTGGTCATCCTTAAATGTTAGCGCCTTCTAGGCTTCTGCTAGGACTTTTCACCTGGAACACTGAATGGTACTAGAGTGGCCTCAACCAGAGCAAGAGTTTAGCTACCATACTTATGGCTCTCAGGTATGTATTGCTGACTGCAGACCTCTCCTGAGCTCTGGAGCCACTGTGTCTGTGGCTATCTGGGCATCTCCATGTTTATAGCCCACAATTCAATTTCAGCATCAGTATTACATAAAGTCAGTATTTTTCTTCCTAACCCTATTGTAAATTGCAACCCTATCCATTTAGTTGCATAAACTAGAAATCTAAGCTCTGCTATTGACTCCTTATTCTCGCTTCCTTCCCTTATGTTTATCGTTATCCTTATTTTCAGTGTTGAAAAACATTTCCAATCTATTCACTTCTACTCACCTCTATTATTATCATCTTAGAGGGCACCAGTATTTCTTCCCTGAGTAACTTCCTTTATGGTGAAATTGTGTATTATTTTTAAATTTTTTTTTGGAGGAGAAAGGTGTTAGAGATTGAACACAGGTGCTCAGCCTACTTTGCTAGTCTTCTAAGCCAGATTTTACATGGTCAGATTGATCTGTTAAAAGTACTGATTGGCTAAAGCTACTCTTAAATGACATTCTTTTTTTTAAAAAAATATTTTTTTTATTTTTTAATTAATACATTATACATTGTTATCTTCTTAGTGGTTATCCATAATACAAGAAGCAGACAGGATATCCTGTCCAAACACTATTAGTACAAATCTTCTCATTGAGTTAATCAAAAGTAGCTGTATATCTATCCTAACTATTCTGTATATACAAATACAAAATGGTCATTCCTTTGTAGCCTCTTTTTTGGTTAGTCTTGTCAGAGACGGTTATTCTATTAGCATCTAAATACTATAGGTGCATGAATTCAGCAAAGCAACCCAATACAGTCCAGCAGTCCACAATAGTAGTGGGTTATCCACAGTGATTGTTGACTTGGGCCATTCACAGCTCAGTATATTAAATTGGCTTTACTTTACATACTTTCCTTTTATACTTTTCTGCTGGATGGTTAGGACCAAGATAAAGCAAGACCCATATAACAAAAAATGCAACTTTTGTATCAGATAAGGGCAATCAGGAACCCTTCGGGTTTATCCTGTGACCCTGTACCTCACTTTGTAGATCCTTTGTCAGTGTCAGCCATGTGGATGAGTCGTGGCTATTCCTTGACCAATTTGCTTTCTGTGGAAACCTAAGAGAATGTTTCCTCTCCATGTGACTCTTCTTAGGCAGACTATACATCATTGATCACATTCCTCTGTGGCCCCATAATCTCCAGAAAATTTGGGGCACAACTGAGTTACATGATGTTACATTACAGGTTCTCCTATGCTCTGAGTCTTTGCTGACTTTGAAAGGCTAGGGCCAAAATGTTGGCTGATCTTGCTGCCTTTCCTTTTCTCTAATTTTGATCTGCAAACTTAGGTTGTTGACCCTCCAGAAGAGAAGCTTATTACTACCGTGCAACATATGCAGTTCAGTTTATCCTCACTATTTGTCTAAATATCAGACATCGTAGGCATAACATGAGACAGACATTTTCCACCAAGTATTGAGATATTAAACTTTAAGTCCTTATAGGATATGAAGAAAAAAATAATAAAAGGATTGAACACTTACATATATTTACATAGAAATTTACTTTTTTCTATATTTTGGTGCAGGGTCTCACCACGCATGCAGCCCACCTTCATAGTGATCTTCCTGCTTTTTGCCTCCCATGTGCTGGGATTACAGGCGCGTGCCACCACGCCCGGATTGCATCGCCGGCTCAGCGCACCCAAAGGCGGGGCCGGCGCGGCTTGGGGAACCAAGGATCGAACACTGGTCCCTACACTTACCTAAGCAAGCGCTTAGTCCGCTGAGCTATACCGCTGGCCCTTACATAGAAATTTAGAAATCTATCCATATACAGCATTGTAGCAGGACTGTCCTGTGACAATTTTGAAAAGACATTCATGGATCCTCAGAATGCTGAAGAAAAGGTTTGACTTTAACTGCCTTTTCAGGGCTCATCAAGATTCTGGCTTTCTAGTAATCTGACTTTACCCCTTGCTGTTTCGCAGTTGGGAATTCATGCTGTCTAGCTAGACTAGACTTTTCCCATGCAGCTCCCCTACTTGTCTCTGGTTGCAGATGATGCCAATGCTTATTATCTTTTAGAGATTAATTTAGGTGACACTTCATGGCCCACCAGGAAGTCTGCATGGTGTTTGTCATTATGCAATGTAAATGCTTGTTCCTTTTTCACTTTCCTTATTGGCCAGAAGCTCCTCGAGTGTAACAACAGTATCTTGTTCATTACTGTGTCCCGCGATAGAGAAGAAAGATGCTGCACTGATAGCTGATGGTTTGAAATTTGAATCATGTCTTCTTCTACGTTCTCCTCCCCTAAGCCTCAACCTTCTCTAATTTGTTTTCCATACTGCTCCAGGGTGATCTTCTGAAATGCAAATCAGTCCACACTGCTTATGATAAATCTTTCAGCAGCTCCCATTGCTTTTGGAGAGGATGTAGGCTATGCTCTTTGTCACAGGCCCCTGTTGTTTTTGCCATACAAAGTCCATTTATTCAACTTTTTGTCAAATTGCATTTTTATTTCCCTTCAGTCCTTACCTCTGAGACCGGAACAAGGATGCCTTCATTCTAGCCTCTGGGAATCATGTTATCCGGACCTAAGCCAATAATATCATCTCTGACTGGCTTGGAAATGAGCATGTTAACCAATCGGGAACAATGAGAATTTTGCTGGGAATTTTTTGGAAAATGACTTCCCAGCTCTTGCTACTATGGAAAGTCCGGGACTGGAGACAAAGCAATGAGGGTGGGGGTGGGGCTATAAAACCCAGATAGGGAGATAAAATGAATTCTGATTACATTACGAGATCTGTAATCCCAGTCATGCCTGAAACCAGGCTTACCTTGTCCGGTTAGCTTGTGTAAGCCGATAACATTTTCTCGCTTGCTTAAGCTAAAAGGGTTAAGATTTCTGCTCTTCTGTTTATTTATGTATTTGTTCAACAGTAATTCACTGAGCTTCTGCAGTGTTATAAGCACTGCTATTGGTAGAGACAGCAGTGAACAGGGAAGGCATAGTCTCTGTTTTCCAGGGAATATCAAGAGATCTCACTCATCTGTATCTTGTAAAATTGCATTTTAAGGGCCATCGTCTATCTTATACTAAATGCTTCAGTTAGAGCTAAATTCAATTTTTTTTTTTTTTTTTTTTTTTTTTTTTCAGAGCGGGGGATTGAATTTAGGCCCTTGCACTTGCCAGGGAAGTGCTTATCCAACTGAACTATCTCCCCGGCCCTGCTAAATTCAGTCTTGCCTGTGCTGAATCTTAAGTCCTTCACATTCCTTCACGTGACGTAGTGGTCTTCCACCCTTGAAGTCATGATCTCTAGCAATATACCCTCTGATCATGGTCTTCTAGTGTCACCCATTGGTTCATCCTGCTTACTACCAAGGGTCACTTGTCTCCTTATTTTACCCATTTTATCACACCCCTGTTGCTATTCTGGCTCCGCCTTCACCACAGAGACTTTTGTAGGTGGTCAGACAACTCTTTTAATTTTCCCAACTCCTCTGTTGTGTTAGCCTTCCTTTGTGTTGCCCTTGAAGCCCCACCGTGCTCTTTCTCTGTGCATACCCACCGTCTGTGGTCTGCTCCTGTTTTTAGAGTACCACTGGAGGAAAGCAGAGAACATGAAAATCCATGCCATGATAATTTTTTTCCCCCAATCGTTATGGGTTTTTGTACTACACAGTATGTATTTCTGGCCAACAGCTTCCTGTTTTCCTTTTAGCTGCTGTTTCAATCCCTTGTTTTGTTACATGAAATCCTGTATGATCATCTAATTCTATCTCTGACATTAATTAATAAATGGAAGCTAAGAACTTGCTGCATAGGAGAAATTATGCTTATCTACTCTAGTAAGGCAAATAGGTGATTTTAAACATGTGTTCAAGGGAGGAGGCAATGGGGGGCTAGCATAAATCATAACCTGAGGACATGAACTATCTGGAGGAATAAGTGAGGGGGCTTTTATGAGGAACTGGCATTTAATGGCAAAGGAAATATCTAGGCAGTGGGAATAGCAGATGAGAATGCTCTGAGGGGAGGGGTTGGCAGACATTTAGTAAGGCTAGAAGGTGGAGCCCAAAGGGGAAGTGGCACAAGGCAAGACTGGAAAAATTACTCTCTCTTGATTGATTACAATATTTATTCAAATATTTACTAAAAACTCCTAATGCTCCTAGTAGTCTTCTTTAGATCAGAGGCTTGGGAGTTACAGAGGATCCTGTCAAGAGCCAGACCTTATTCTTGACAGCTACTATTTTTATTTAATTAATTATTCATTAAATTATTTTATAGTGCCAGAAATTGAACCTAGGGCCTCACATATGTGTGGTACCTGCTCCACCACTGAGCTAGCCCTCTAATCCCTATTCTTTCTTTCATACGGTCCCACATCCATTTCTGCTTGCCAGTCCTTGACGCCCCTACCCGACGGCTATGCTTTATCTGGCTACGCGTGCTACCCTGGCTACGTCAAGGGTAAGCTAGAATGCTGTGACAGCAAAGCTTTTCCCAAACCTCATCTCCCAAGATTCCTCAAAAAGTGATCAATAGGAAAGCGTGGACCTGGGCCCCTGCCCCACTGGAAGGAAATTTCCAACGTGTGCATTCCACATTTAGTGACTGAGGCGCCCCGTGGCCTCATGCGAGGTGGCCCTAGTGGTACCTGGTGGGAAGACTTAGAGTCTTCTCTGCCTTCCCATGCCCTTGCTCTTGTTTCCCTGGTCCACTGCCTGAAAAAGCTCCATGCATGAATACTTGCCCGCGGCACTGGGCTGCTGCTTTCTAGGCAGCACAAATGAAGGTAGTAGCAAAGGAAGCACAGAGTTCCCTGCCTTCATATCACCCAGCGTCCATACAGCAATCCAGACCATGATATTTCCAGCTAGAGTTCACGTGACCACGGGCACTGCGCAAGGCCCTCTGGGAGGTGGGTTTCTGGGCGGGTCCAGAGGCTCAAGCCTTCTTCCTACTGCTCTCGTGACCACATGGCTATGAGAAGCTGGTGTCTTCCTGGCTCTACTTTTTATTATTAATTTTATTGAGAAACAAATAACAATGAGATAGTTTCTTTTCTTTTTCTTATTATTTAAGAAGGTTTAATAATCTAAGTAGGATTTTTTTTACAAAAAGGAAAAACTAAACAGTCAATAGAAAAAAGAAGACATAGGGATAATTTTTAAAATATAAAACTTGTATTTCCATACATAGCATAAAGACAGTTTGCATAACTAGTAACTTGAAATAATATAAATATAAACTGATACATTTATTTGATAATAATTAGAAGTAATAAAATCAATGATATCAGTAAACATTCTCATTAAAGGGGGTGGGTAGGTACAATTTGGCACAAACATTTTGGAAAGCTATTTAGGAATATGGAATGAAAGATTGGAATCATCATATTCTTTAATCTGGCAGTATTACTTTTAATAATGTAGCCCAAGGAAATTATTGTGCTTGTGCACAAAATATATGTAAAAGGGAATTTGTTAAAAAATTTTGCATAATAAGGAAAAAACTGGGAACAAACTATATCCAACAATAAGAATTAGGAAATTATATGGTATATATCCAGAGAAAAGACTAGAAAAGTGCATACTCATATGTTATACAGCTTTGTCTAACTTTGAATGTTGGGCTTTTGAATGTTTCTTTTTCTCTTTTTGTAGCTTTCTATGTTTGCTAAAATTTTTATTTCAAACACTTATTGTAGTTTTAATAATGAAAAAAATAAATGATTTTTGAGACAGTTTCAATAAAAGATTTTTTTTTTTTTTTTTTTTTGGTGGCTCAGGCTGCCTGAAAGCAGGTCTGGTAAGGCAGGTGGAGCTGGGCATCGAACTGCAGTGTCCTGCTCCTGACTATCTTTGCATGAGCAGGCGCTTAAACAACTGAGCTAAGGGCAGGCCCCCTTACTGACACTCAGCTCTGTGATTTTCCTCCTGGGATCACAAGTGTGCACCACCATGCCCAGACTGGCAAACCCAGCCCACCCTGGAGGCAGGGCTGCCTAAGGCATGTGGTGCTGGGGATGGAACAGTGGTCCCTGCCTTTGCCTAAGGTTGCCTAAGCAGACACTTAGTCCACTGAGCTGTTTCCTGTGCCCACCTAAAATCCTAGATATCAGTTTCCCAGGATCCCTTCTTAATGATTTTCATTCTCCCTCTGATGGCATCAGTCAACACCTCACTGTGAAGCTTCTCACTTGTGCATCTCTCGAGGAGCTCCTTCCTAAATTCCAAGAGCAGACATCCCATGACTTATTGCCCATCTCCTCCTAGCTTTCCACAGATGCCCTTATCTTAAGCAATCCAAAGCCCTATTATATCTCTCCTACTGGTCTTCATTTTAAATTCTCTGTGTCATGGGATGACATCATCCACATCATCATCAGCAAGTCCTTTTTACTCCTCTTTCATCTGCCTTCTAAGTCCATTTCTTTGCTTCTCAATACCCAAGACAGCCCTAGGAGCCCTTGCCTGGATGCCTGCAACAACTCCTAGGAAGTCCTCTGGCTTTGGATGGCACATTCTTTGACCCCAGCACCCTGGAAGTTTGAGGTATGAGGAAAGCAAGTTTGATCTCAGTCTGGGTAACTTTGCAAGGCCCTGATTCAAAATTTAAAAAAAATGAAGTTTAAAAAGAGGTAGGCTGTAGCTCAGTGTGAAGCTGTGGGTTAAATCCTTAGTGCCATAAAAACAAACAAATGGATAAACAGACTAAACAATGTTTTAGCTCCTGACTTCCACATGGCAGTCTAAATAATGGTTCTAGGGATTCGCTCCCTGGGACCAAGTGCTGAGCCAGCCCTGCCCCTGGACTGAACCTGCAGTGACAGAGTCTGGGCATGTGGTGCATGCCTGGAATCTCAGCCCTGGGGAGGCTGAAAAGAGGTGGATCACTAGGTAGGAGTTGGAGCTGTGTAGTGAGACCCTGTACCAATTATATTTAAAAATATACAAATACTCATTCTAAAATTCAAACTTAGCTGCATCACTGGTATGGTTTGTGTATAGCTGTCCCCCCAAAGCCTCCTGCACTCATGGGGCGGCTTCTGGAGTTTGTGACTGGTTACTGAGGGTGTGGACGCTGCACCTGCCCTGGGGAAGGTGATTTGCATTACAGTGTAAGGAGGGATGAGAAGCTGGTGGCTGGAGCTGCTGCTACCCCTTCCTTGTGCTCTTGCTCTTTGCTGCCACCTTGAACTGATGTTCTCTGCCATGTGCCCCTCTGCCCTGGACTCAGCTGAATATGGACTGAAACCTCCAGTAACTATGAGCGAAATCAACCTTTCCTTCCTTCATTTTGGGTGTTGGGTATTTGTCCCAGCAACAAGAGAAGAGTAACTAAGACAGTCACTGTGCTTAAGATCGTTAAGTTCTGATGAAGTGCAGACTCCTCGGTATCCTGGTCAACGTGCTGCAGTATCTTGCTCTTGCTTCGCTTCCCAGTCTTGCCTTCAGCTCGTGCCGAGTTGTCTTGTGTACCCGGGTAGTGTACGTGCTGTTCCCTGTCTCACTTTGATGCCTCATTTGCTCCTGAGCATTCTGTGAGTTCTAGTTTGAGAGTACATGACCATCCTAAACCAGAGATACTTCCCCGAGGACACCCCCCAGGGCCCTATTCATGGCACTGTGAATCTATAGGGCACTGCCATGGTTTGCTCTCTGCCTGTTTCTGTCACTAACTTTTAAGCTTCTTAAAAGTAGGCAGTGCATTATTTATGTCGGTATCAGAGCCAAAGGCACAGAGCTGTGCAGTCAACCTGTGTCAAATGAGTTAATAGTGTAGCTTACTTCATTCACAGGTCTGGGATAACATATGACCCTGCTCTGAATATTTTCCCTCAATCGTACTACAAAAATTCATTTGACACTAAAATGCAAATTATTTATAAGATCAGTCACCCTGTGCTGTGCCTTCAACTACTTAGATGTTTGTCCACTCTCCGTGACAGAAAGGTTCATGGGCAAAGCGCCTGTCATATTTACTGGCCCATTCGCTGGACTTGTAGTTTATAGTAGATGGAGTGCTGGTTTAATGTCCAAATTCTTTTATTTTGCTCTATTTATGTGCTTATCGTTTTAGACAACAGAAAGGTCTGGATGTGTTATTCAGTAATTCTTAGCTGTGTTGTTTTTGAAATTCTGTGTGCCTTCCTTTTCTCCATCTCTGCCTAAATTAATCTTCAGAGGCAACCCAGGAAAAAAAAATGGAAAAGGAAGCATACTTGATAAATTTCTGTTAAACTCTGTATTTAATTTGTTTTCGATCTATGCAGGTGCAGTCTCTCCCATATTAATTCACTGCCACACAAAATGCTGCCTCTTTCTGCAGCCAGTATGTACTCAAAGCACAATAATAAACACTTTACATCTTAATAAATCTGCCCAGCAACCCTATGAAGAAATACACTGAGCACATCTGGAACTCAAAGGGGCCATGGTTAACTTAAGAGATCCCACTGCGTTAGCGCTGAGCCTGTGCAGGGCAGAGGTGTCTGAACTGGACTGAAGCGGGCAGTGCACAGGCCCGGTCTGGGCACTTCTCTGAAGACATCAGCTTGCCGAGAGTGCTTAGATGTGCACTTTCTGAGGACGAAGTGCATGCAGAGTGGATCGTGGACTGACAGACCGTAAGACTGAAGGGAGAAAGTTAGGATACGCCAGTAACTTAAGCCCATTGAACCAGGAAGTCATTCTGGTTCATTCTAGGAATTCAGGGGGAGGGAAGTAGGAACAATCTCTAGAAAGACCCTGGAGGAGGCTCAGGGTGAGAATCCTGCCTCTGTCCCTGGCTCCTCTTTTCAAGGCTCCAGTGGGAGCTGCTGGTGATTTTGGCAACTTCACTATAAAATGGAGATAGCAACTGTGATCATCTCAAAGAATTCTGGAGATTTTGAGACCACTATGTGGTGTGGTAACCAGAACAGATAGACCTCCCGGATCTATCCAGAACCTATGAATATATGCTCCTGACATGGCAGAAGGGCCTTTACATATGTGACTGGAGTAAAGGATCCTGTGATGGGGAGAGGACCCCTCATTATTCAGCTGGGCCAGATGTAGGCACACAAGTCCTTAGGAGGTGACAAAGCTTTGAGAATTTTTCCCTGCTGTGGTCAGGAAGGGATGAGCATAGATCAGAGAGCTGTCACTGGGGTGGAGGTAGAGGAAGGGGCCTGAGCTAAGGAACATGGGTGGGTTTTAAGGGCTGGCAAAGAAAGCATTGTTTCAGAAGAGAATGTAGTGCTCCAAGACCTTAATTTTAGCCCCGTGAGGCTGCAGCTTCCTCCTCGCAGATGGTCACTATAGATAAGATGCCTTCATTTCATCCCACCTGATAGATGTTTGGGGCCCATGGGAGGGAAAGCTGTGTCCCTGTCAGCCGCTATGGCATCCAATGAATGTCTCAGATGTGACCATTTGCCTCAGCAGGATTCTTAAATTGAATGTCACTCTACTTTCTTAAAGCAACAAAACTTGGCTAAACAGAATTATGATAAGAAGTGCCACGCCATGGACTGTGGTGTCCCCAGCTGAAGGTGGCTGCTCCTTAGTGGATGCTAAGAGTGAGTCTTAGCTACAGAACACCTCAGTCAAACTCAAGACTTGTGTCAGGTTTTTTTTCTTTTTCTTTTTTACTTTATGTTACCCCCTATTACCCCAGGAGCTAGGTCTTTATAGTTCTGTGCTGTCTTGGATTTTGCAGTGTTGTATGCCTCCCATATGGCATTCTCTGAGCTAGGAATTTCATAGCTCCTCTTTGCAAGGCTCCACGACGATGGGCAAACACATTCATTCTCCATTTAAAATGGCTGATATCATCTTATACCTAGCAAAACCCTACCCTGCCTGCGCACAAGTGTTGACCTGTGGGTTCCCATCACAGACAAGGGCTCTGGTCATGTCAGACTGTCCCCAGCACCAGAGTCCTGCCCCAGATCTGCTTGTAGGAAAAGACCGCGCACTGCAGCTTCGGGGATTTATGCTGGCTCCTGGGCCACTGCAAGAAGCACATCCCGCTCGGATCACAGCAGCTGCGTGTGTGGCCGGCCTGCGCTTCGCTTCGCTGTGTGTGCAAGGGTTCTCCATGTGGAACTTCTTATTCTTACCACATTTTGGTGGGAAAGGGATGATTATTGTTATTTTTGTATTTTAGGTGAGAAAATGGCATCTTAGATGATGTGAGTAAATCGGTCACGTTAATGAGATGGCATGGCCCGAATTAAAATGTACTTTCATCCATTTCCCAAATTAACATTCTTTCTCAAATACATGTTAGCAACATCTGTAAAAGGAGAGAGGACCCATCTGGAAAATATAGGACTTTGCACCAAGCCACAGCTGTCTGCAGGAACTTCATATCCGGTTTCCCTCATCCTTGCATTACTTACTTTTCTTTATTTCCATCAGTGTTTCTTTTTCTTTTCCTTTTTTTTTTTTTTTTTGAGGCAGCTTATTGCTCTGTAGTCCAGGCTGGCCTTGAACTCATGGAGATCCTCCTGTATCAAGCTCCCAAGTGCTGGGATTCCAGGCATGCACCACTGCAGCAGGATTTCATCAGAATTTATTGAGTGCTGACTGTGCTGGGCACTCTGCTAGTTGAGGAAGATGCTTTTGTGGATCTCCAGGGACTTACTTCCTCACAGGACATGCATATACCTCAGTGGACAGATTCTCTTTCACTGTGTTAAATATTGCAGCAGAGAGAGGCAGCTTGCTGCGGGAACACTGATGGAGCTGCCTATTGCCTTCTTCATTGTGTGGGCCGCCTTTCCCCAGACAGGCCTGGGACAGATGCGCGGGTCCCACGTCAGTGTGCAGCAGGGTCCTGGGATGTCCAGGCACAGGGACACATAGATTTGCTTTGTCCTCCTGGTTTTTCCTTTTGCCCATCAGCCACCAGCTGGTCCCATGCCCTGTGTGTCAAGAGATGGCTCTCCTTCCCCATTCATGATAAAAGTCCTGGCAGGGACACATAACGGTGGGCCCAGGCACACCGACTACCCTCCGAGTGGAGCCCACCAGCCCCGCTGAGGCAGGCTCCCTCAGCCGTGGAGCTGCACCCTCTGTGAGCTTTGTTAGGTCCTCTCCTAATGGCCAGCCCTAGCCTACTCCGGCTGCCCCAGCCAGAAGGCTCAGGCTGTGAGGAGGCAATTAGCGGCCCCACAATTCTGCCCAGACCTGCCACTTTCTTCACACTGACCCTGGCCCCCCTCACAAGCATTCTGTATCTCAATCTTCCGCTTTGGGACTCTGTTGTCAGCTCACTGCTTGGCCTTTTGCCCTCTCAGGCAAGATTTGCCCAACAGTCTGTGTCTGGGTACCACTGAAAGGGAGAAACCCCTTGTTTTGCTCCTCTGATCTGTCCATGCTAGTTTAGGTGCTGGTTTTTCCCCCCTAAATATTGCTTTCATTCAAGAATCTGCAATAGCTCCTCATTCCCATGGGCACTATTTGGAACCACTGAACCTGTCTTTTGATCCCAGTCATTTGTTTTCTATCTCTGTATCTCTGGGCAGTGCAGCACAGAAACTGGATTCCAGCCAACACAGACCCTCCCTGCTGTCAGGATGGACTCTTGCTGCTCCAGGGTACCCAGCTTCTGTGTGAGCATGTGCTTCATTCCTCCTTGCCTCTTCTAAACTCTCTGTTTGTCTAACTTCTATTTATCCTTCAAGACCCAGCCAGAGCGGGGTAGGATGTCTGGTTGTTCTTTCCATGAACAGAAGCAATGAATCCCATTCTGAAGCCAACGGTGCAGCCCATACAGCTCCTCTTGTGCTCTAAGGTGGTTGTCACCCAAGGCGGCCCGCCAGTCTGTAAGCACTTGGAGGTCAGGAGCCGGGCTTCTTTCATCTGTTATCTAGAACTCCCAGCACGATGATGTTTTAGAACAAGGTCCCATTATTGCATGGTGAATAAATCAATACATTGGCTTCACTTGCTGTATGTTTGGAAAACAAAAGTAATTACATGGTGGTTGGGAGGAGTATTACTAAAGGTGTCCCCAAAGGGCAGAATCTGAGCTGAAATCCTCAGACAAAAGCGGTTTTACCAGGAGGAGAATGGAGCCATTTAAAGCACAAACAGTTGTGCAGTTCACTCAGGGACTAGGAAAAGCCTGGTGTGTATTAGGAAAAGCAAAGTCATTGCTGTAGACTGTGTCAGCCCTTGTGGTCAAGGGTCACCTAAGGTCGCAAGTAGAGGGGTGACGTGGTTAGATGCAATTGGTGCACAACTTGGGATTGTCCCCGTGCATAGGCTTTCTGGTAGGCAGATCCAGGAAGGTGCACTTATCCATCACCCTTGCTTTCTTTGAGCCAGCAGGGGCCGCTTTTCTCCTGGGTCAGCCACTGGAGGGCGCTGTTGCACCACAGATACAAATGCAAAAGCCCCGGATGCCCTTTCCAAGTGGGCTTCTGTCAAGGGTGAGTGCTTCGTCCTTAGGGCTGCTTGGAAGTTCCCCAGTGCAGACATCTCTGTATCCCGGTCTAGAAGTGCCCTGGTGACCTGAAAAATGTGGCCGAGGAAGAGCCGTGGGTGACACGAGAGGCGCTGAGGCCGGCGCCCCGGTGCAGGGAGGGCCTAGGCTGTAATCAGATCCTCGGGCACCGTCTGGATCGCATTAGCCTAGCCTGCTGCGGGACGGCCTGCGCGCCCCTCTGGGTCAAGGCGACTTCTCTCCCGCTGCTTTCTGGCTCGGATCTGGTGGAGGTTAGGGAAGGTTATTATATATACTGCCTTATAGGTCCACAGACGTCCAGAAAAAACAAATGCATTGGCTATCGCTGATTCCATCCCCGGGGAGGTCGGGAGGGGGTGGAGGCCCTCCTGCCCCTTCGGGGCTCTGCCAGCAGAGCTCTACAGAGGAGGAGAAGGGAAACTGAGGCCCGCTCCTAAAACACGCACTGCTCACCGTGGCCTCCCCCGAGGCCAGGCATCCACTGAGCTGTGGAAGAGAACCCTGGGGAAGAACCAGGACCTGCAGTTGCAGTGAGGAACTCTGGGCGCTAGGCCTGTTGGGTAGCTTGTCTCCTTTGGTCTTAATGATAAATATATGAAGTGGTTGTTTGGCCATTCGTTATTTGAAGAGACTGAAGATTGGGGCTGGCATTTTAGCCGAAGCCTCTTGAAGTACAAGGAGGAAGGATGGTGCAACAACTCGCAGTTGCCATCTCAGTGTTTATCTGAACTTGAAAAATAGTTTTGAATCATCTAAGGAAGCAGAGGTTTGTGCTGTGAAGCTTTGAGAACAACTCAAACAAGGGTTGAAAGAGCCTCTCATAGGAGGGAAGTGACTTCTTAAAGGCCATACTGTTTATAACTTTTCATAGACCCCATATACTTCTCTGTGCATTTAATCTGACACTTATCATGAATCTTCTGTCTCTATTTTTATAGTCAAAGAATCTGAGATGCTGAGATTTGATTTGCCTGAGGATGACACAAGTAGTCAGTGGTGGGCTTCAAACTTTTCCTACTCCAGAAGCAGCATGCATCCCATGACCCGTAAGTTAACACCCAGGTAAGTCTTGGACAACGGAAAGCTACTGTGAAACAGCCCAGTTAACAGTGGAGGTCACTTCCACTTTGAGTACCACATATTTTATCTTCAGAGATTGCGATGTGTCGACCTAGAAACATTAAGTGCTTTGCTTAAGTTCATATAGCTCTGATAAACGATATCATCTTCCCAAATCAGTGCTCCCAGATTTATCTAGTAAGGATACAGAAATCCCAGTATTGCAACTTCTGGAATTGGGCGAAACATTCATCCTAAAAAAAGTTCATTGCTATCTGAAACTATCTAATAACAGTATTCCACATCCAAAGAAAGAAAGCTAAGCCCACTGTGGTTGTGGACATATTTAAATTTTAGAAATGCAAATATTTTTAAAAGGGCGCTGTAGACACCTTAAAACTATGGAAGACTTTCTACTGCTTCACTTTGGCTCTGCCAGTGACCTTCCAGAGCTGTGCTTGTCTCTTTGCATCACCAAATGGAATCATTTTTAAGTAAGTCCTAGGAAAAAAAAAAAAAAAAAACAATTGCGAAGCAGTTTGAAAAATACAAAGAGCTTCAAGACAATTATGAAAGAAACCAGCCCAGTTAATCATACCAGCCACTCCAGGGAAACCACATCATGGCAAGAAATCCCTCAGGAGATTGAGTAGAATATCCTTCCTTTGCACACCTTTAATCAAGATTGAAAGGAAGACAGCCAGCTCCCTTTGGAAACTATTATGCAATGAAATCAACCCTGCTTTGTACTCCCATACTAATTACTGGATTTATTCTTCTTATTCAATTTATTTGTAGGTAGGTATGGGACTTTTTATTAATTTGTTGTTTTGCTAATACAAAAAAAACCCACCCAAATAATGATAATTTGATCTGACTAGCTGTAACAAAGGGTTTAAATATTAAGGCAGTTTCATATTTCTTAAATATAATTAAATATAAAAGGAGTTTTAAAATCTGTTGTATGTATCCAGGAGGTAAAGATAATGCGCTGGATAAATGTGATTACTCTAAATCATTCTGGGAAGAAAAAAATGGTGGGTTCTAAAATCAGATGTCAACTGATTGGGCAATAATGTATGTATGTTAATGAGATTTTACTCTGTGCCTGTTAGGATGGTTACTATTAAAAGGGGAAAGGAAAAGATAACCAGTGTTGGGCAAGGGAAGGAAACCTTTGTGTGTTGTTACAAATGTCAGTTGGTACCGTTATCATGGAAAAAAACATTTATTGATGAAAAATAGATTTAACATATGATCCATCAGTACCTCATCTGAGTCCATATGTAATGGTAGTGAGATAATGTTCAGAAGTATCAGCCACTTCATGTCATTGCATTATCAGACCCAATAGTCAAAGTAGGGAGCAACTGAAATGTTCATCAAAGCATAAACAGGTAAAGAAAATGTAAGATATATCATCTATATGTATATCTATGCATGTATATGTTATATATAGAATATTATTCAGCCTTTAAAAAGAAGGGATTCTTTGTCATTTGTAACATCCTGAATGAATCTGCTAAGTGATGTGTCCAACATAGAAAGTCAGTATGACATGAACTTATTTACACCTGAAATCCAAATGAAAGTTGAACTTAAAAAAGTATGGAATGGGATTGTTGCCGGGGCTTGGACTGGAGGAAATGGGAGATATTGGTCAATGAACAGTTATGCAGGTTAAAACAAATTCTAGAGATTGAATGTACAACATGGACTATGTTAATTGTAATGTACTGTACATTTAAGAGAGTTGATCATAATAGTTCCTATCAGATACATATCTATAAGTGGTTATCTGTGAGGTGCTAGATAAGTTAGATTATAGAAATCATTTCACAGTGTATGCATGTATTAAAATATGATGGTGTAAACCTCGAGTGTGAGTGATTTCTATCTGTCTGGTATATTTGGTATATATTTCCCTCTTCACCTTGCATAAACATTAGCAATTTGAATGTTCTGATTGTTCTGCTCCTGCTTTTTATTGATGTCTGCATTCACTCACCATCCCTGTTTCCCTTTTGTCACTTACTCCAGTACTCAGCAGACACTTAAGGAGCCTGAACCTGAGGATGTGCTTTGGTAGAACTTGGGAAACAGAGGTGAAAGCCGCAGCCCTGTCCTCAACTACCCTCAGCTGAAGGCGAAGATGGACTCATGAGCAGTGAATTTGAGCACGGGAAAAATAAGAACAAAGAGGAAGAGGTGATTGCCTATGCCTGCGAGAGGCTGGAAGGGGGTGCCTCAGCACAAGCTGAAGATCCATATTTACAAGACAGTTTCTGCAGTGTATTTGGCAAGAGGTGCATGACGGAGCTGGTGGAAAAGGCAAGTGAATAGGGATTGGGGTGCAACTCTAGGTGGCCTTTGTACAGAGAGTGAAGGTATTTGGATTGAATGAGAAGTCACTGGAAATGTTTCCTGGGACAATGATATGACCAGATAGGTTTTAGAGAGAGTGATTTAGAGAGGGACCAGAAGCTCAGAGACCAGAGAAGATGTCACTCCATCCATAATGGTGATTTGGAACTGCTGAAGAGCTTGGGCTGTGGGTATAAGCAGGAGAAGGGCAGATTGGCTTTACTTGTAGTGTATTTTTATTCTTTGGAGCTTCTCATGTTCAAGTCCTGCAAAACTCAAGCAAGAGTTCTGTAGGATGATAAAAGTGAGCCTAAATTAGAAGTATCATTAGCACTGGGACAGATCCATGGAAAGCTGATACAGAAAGCAAGTAGGAGAATACATCTAGAAATGTCAGTCCTAGACCAGCCTCTCAATTATCTTTAATAATAGTTCAGAAGTAGAACTGTTGATCAAATATGAGATGTTGGAGAGTTGAAAGGAATAGTTAATATACTGAATGACAAAACCAAAATCCCCAATCTAAACTAGTCAGACACTAGTTAAATGAAGTGAGATGAAATCTAATAGGGATAAATGTAAAGTTCTGCAGTTGGAACACAACCATGTATAATTAGAGAACTGGAGAAATCAAAGTTTGTAAATACATGGGTGCGGTGTCTTTCTTCTCTAAATTAAAGGTTTCTTGAGCTGTTTTAATAGATACAGGATGTTAAGATCATTGCTGCTATAAAGATACAGACTTCTCAATCTTAATAGAATAACAGAGAATTGAAATTTATTTTTTGCTTACTTAACATTACAAGTCAGATATTTCTGGTCTTGTCTGTTGTTTTCCTTCATGAACTTAGGGTTCTGGGTTTCTCCCATCTGGTGGCTCAGTGACACTGTTAGTTATTTTTTGTGTGTGTGTTGCCAGCTCAGCCTGCCCTGAGGGCGGGGTTGGCAAGGTGTGTAGTGCTAAGGATGGAACCGAACCATGGTCCCCTGCACCTGCCTAAGCTTGCCTCAGCAGGTGCTTTAGACTGAAGAGCCTGACAGTGTTAGCTTTGGCTTCAAGATCATTTGCATGTCACATGAAGAGGACCTTGCTTCATAAAAATTTGACCCAGAAATATGGCCCAGAATTTCTCCTCATATTGCATCAGTAAGGGAGACTAGGAAATACAATCTTTGGGTGGGCAGCCACTTTCCAGGGACAAGTGTGACCTGTGGGAGTAGGAATTGATGACTTTTTTTTCCATCTTTACCCCTTATAGCATTCAGAATAGGATGAGATTCTTAGCTTTTGTCAGTGCACAGATTAATATAAAACAAAAGCATCCATTAGAAGGATTATGGGCAACATGAAATGTATTTGGAAGCAACTGAGTAGAAGATACAATGGGAAAAAAATCTGTGAGTGGTTAGAAAAAGGAAGAGCCAGGAGGAACACAGCATTCTTTTAGCTGGTAAAAGCATCTCAAGTGTCATCCTCGGGGCTCTATTATTTATACTTCACCTTACTCAGTTTACGTTTTATACACTGGAGATGTTACATGCTGTTGGGCTTATAATCATTCCAGTGTGGTGGGTTCTGGGTTTATTTCCTCAGGCCCAATCTTCCTGTCAGCTATTACATATCACTCCTTATATACAATTCTAACCATTCATCCAAAATGATGTTTTAATGTCACTGCAGACATAACAGATGTAGCCTCAGCTTACACCAGCACCTCCAGCTTGGGTACCAACAATCGGCAACAGCCACAGTCACAGCTACTCAAACTAGAAGCCAAGGAGCCATCTTGCACTGCTGCCTCTCTGGAATGCTACCCTCACCAGTTACCTATATCCATCAGTTTGACTCCATAAATGTTTCTTAAATTCATCCCTAACACTCCAGATTGAATTCAGGCGTTTGTTGTGTTTTTACCTGGTTTGGGGTTGGGGATTTATTTGAGTGATACAATGCCTTTCTGGCAAGTGTGAGGTTATGAGTTTGATTCCTGGTATTGGAAAAAAAGAAAAAAAACCTGGTTTTTTCTACCTGGTTTACTAAAATAACTTACTATTTGGCCATGTTTCTTCTACTTTTGTTTCTCCATACTTCCACTCAATTGATCAATAAGAAGGTGAATCTGATTTATTAGTCTGTTTTTAAAGCCACTTCAGGGGTTTTAAGTATGATGTAAGAGCGCCTTCATCTGGTTCTTACCTGTGTCCCCAGCCCACTGCCTAACAGTCCCAACTCACATCATTCTTCTTGTAGTGCCTTAAATATTGTCATACAATTTTTCATTTCTCTGTTTTTGCTGGAATTTTTCCCATTGTGTTCTTGGAAAGTGAGTTCTTTAGCTGACTAGTATTTGTCCTTAAAAACCCACTCAACACTTCCCTTACCTTCTCAGATCTGAGATGTGGGCCCCTTTTTATACATCTGAACACACTCTGGATATACTCATGCATTCTAAATGTCTCCAAAGTAAGAACCATTCCCCTTCCTTTCTCCGTCCCCCTCCTCTTACTCCCTTCTCCCTCTCTCCCTTTCTTTCTATCTTTCTTTCTTTCTGTCCTTCTTTCTTTCTTTCTGTCCTTCTTTCTTTCTTTCTGTCTTTCTCTCTCTCTCTCTCTCTCCCTTTCTTTCTTTGAATATCCTTCCTTCACTATCTTGTACCTAACACAAGTATGCTATGTAGAATAAAGAATAGATTTTATCTCTTTTATCTTACAGTGAAAACCCATAAAGGTATGGGATGGCAGTATTTGGCTCTCAGAGGTGATAATATGGTACATAAAAATGCGTGAGTGGAAGTAGTAGATTTTCTGACCTTTGTGATATTCAGATTTAGGCTGCAGTAGCTACTTGATGAAGTTGCACATGAAGGAGTTAAGTAGCCCTTAAGGGGATTAGATTTAATTCTGTAACACTCCATGATTTTTTGACTCATTCCATACATTTGTGAAACAGCTACATTTAAATCATTTAAAGTGTGGCTGTCAGCATTGGTCTTTGAAGATACATCAGTTTTAAGTGGTGTTTATTTATTTTTTAAAAATAATTTTATTGAGAAACAAATAGCAATGAGACAGTTTCAAAACTGATTAGTAGTACAGTTTCAATAATTAATACATTGCATATTATTCTTAGTGGTTATTCATTGTACAAGATGCACACATGATATCTTGTCCACAAACACTATTAGAACACATCTTTCTATTCACTGAATTAAGAGAATGTAGCTGTATATCTATCCTATTTTGAATATA
>PVKA01010058.1:0-15223 GCA_004027165.1 Ctenomys sociabilis
TATCCAGGAGCATGGAATATCTTTCCATTTTCTGAAATCATCTATAATCTCTTTTCTTATTGTGTTGTAATTTTCCATGAAAAGATCTTTGACTTCCTTGGTTAAGTGAATCCCAAGGTATTTCATTTTCCAATTGTAAAAGGTATTGTTTCTATTGTTTCCCTTTCAGTGTGCTTGTTATCTGTGTAGAGGAATGCTATTAACTTTTGAGTATTGATTTTTGTATCCTGCTATGCTACTGAATTTCCCTATCATTTCTAATAATTTCTTGGTGGAATTTTTGGGGTCTTCCAAGTAAAGTATCATGTCGTCTGCAAATAGTGATAATTTAATTTCTTCTTTACCTATTCTTATTCCCTTTATTTCTCCCTCTTTTCTAATGGCTGTTGCTAAGGATTCCAAGACTATATTGAATAGGAGGGGTGATAGAGGTCATCCTTGTCTTGTACTTGATTTAAGAGTAAAAGATTTCAGTTTTTTCCTGTTTAAGATTATATGAGCTTTTGGGTTGTCATAGATGGCTTTTATCTGATTGAGGGAGAGGCCTTCTATTCCAGTTTTCTGTAGGACCTTGAACATCAATGAGTGTTGGAATCCCTATCAAAATGCCACCAACATACCTCCCAGACCTAGAGAAATCTTTTCTAAAATTTATTTGGAACCACAAACGACCTAGAATAGCAAAGGCAATCTTGGCCAATAAAGACAAGGCAGGAGGCATCACAATTCCTGATTTGAAATTATACTACAAAGCCACTGTGATAAAATCAGCATGGTATTGGCAACAAAATAGACCTGAGGATCAGTGGAATAGATTAGAAGACGCAGAGGCATCTACGAAAACACTCAGCCATCTTTTCTTCGGCAAAGGGGCTACACAAGCTCACTGGAAGAAAGATAGCCTCTTTAACAAATGGTGCTGGAAAACATGGCTTTCTATATGCCGAAAACTAAAACTTGACCCAGCTCTATCACCATGCACTAAGTTAAAGTAAAAATGGATTAAAGATCTAAACATTAAAACAGAAACACTCAATCTCCTGGAAGAGAAAGTAGGAGGAACTCTTGAAGAAATAGGAGTAGGTAAAGAGTTCATGAACAAACATATATTCGCATGGGAAGCACTTGAAAGAATCAACAGTGGGGATCAACTCTTCTTAAGGAGCTTCTGCATGTCAAAAGAAATTGTCAACAGAGTGAAAAGACAACCCACAAATTTTGAAAAAATCCTAACTAATAAGCAATCAGACAGAGGACTACTGTGTAGAATTTATAAAGAACTAAGATATGACAGGGCCCTCAAATTTAAAGACCCAATTCAGAAATGAGCATCTGAGATGAATACACAGTTCTCAGAGGACGAAATTAAAGAAGCAAATGAATATATGAAAAAATGCTCCACATTGCTAGCCATTCATGAAATGCAAATAAAAACAACACTGAGATACCATCTCACTCCAGAAAGAATGGCTATCATAAGGAAATCAACCAGCAACAGATGTTGGAGAGGTTGTGGAGAAAAGGGAACACTTCTCCATTGCTGGTGGGAATGTAGACTGGTACAACCATTGTGGAGGTCAGTGTGGAGACTCCTCAATACAATAACACATTTAACTCAAAAGGAAATTCACACACTAAAAGCCAGAAGATGGAAAACAATTTCCCATGTCACAGACAATCAGAAAAAATCAGGGGTAGCTATCCTGCTAACAATGTCAACTTCAAACGAAATATTACTTAAAGAGATAAATGAGGTCTCTGCATACTTGTTAAGGGAAAACTGGAGGAAGAGACAACAATTATAAACAATTACATATGTGCTCAATGTAGAAGCACTTATGTACATAAAACAAATTTGAACAGATATGAAAAAATCAAATGAGCAATAATACAATTATAAGGGGAGACTTTAAGAAGCCACTGTCTTAAAGAAATACATAAACTAAGCAAAAAATCAGCAAAAAAAAAAAAAAAAAAACAGACATAAACTAAATGTGTGAAGAAATTGACTTGGTAGACATTTACAGTGTTTTTCCAAGGAAAAACAGAATACACCTTCTCCTCAGCTGCATATGGGGCTTCTCCAAAGTAATCTATATGCAGAACATTCTTTACTAAGTGCAAAAGAATTTAACTTATCCTATCATACTGTTTGATCACAATGCAATGAAACTGGAAATTATTGACAAAAGAAACAACCAAAACTCCATAAACACATGGAAATTAAGCAATCAGTGGGCCACAGATGAAATTAAAGAAGAAATTGAAATATATTTTCAGTCAAATAAAAATGCAGATACAACTTAAAGAGACTTGTGGGATACAATGAAAGCTGTCTTAAGAGGAAAATTTATAGCAATAAATTTGTACATTAGGGAAAGAGAACAAGCCCAAATAAATGATCTTATGCTGTACCTCAAGCTCCTGAAAAGGAAGAACAAGTCAAGCTCAAGGGAGGAAATTACAAAGATTAGAGCAGAAATTAATGCATTGGAGAAAAAAAAAAAAGTACAAAGAATGAATGAATCAAATATTTCATTCTTTGAAAGAATGAAATACCTAGCCAACCTAATTAAAAAAAATGAAAAAAATTAATCCAATAAGGGATGAAAGGGGTGGAATTATTATAGACTCTAGAGAAATTCAGAAGATCATCACTACCTACTTGCCAAATCTTACTCTCACAGGTTAAAAAACACAATAAAATAGACAGTTTCCCAGATTCATATTCAATTCCAAAGCTGAGTCAAGATGTACAAACTCTGAGTAATGGGAAATAAAATTGAAAATGTAAAAACAAAACAAAATACCTACTGCCAAAGAAAAGCCCAGGTCCTTATGTGTTCACTGCAGAAATCTACAGGAAATTTAGAGAAGATTTAATGTCAATTTTTCTCAAACTTTTTAATGAAATTGAAAGTGAAACAATTTTCTTTTCTTTTTTTTTTTTTTTTTTTTTTTTTTTTTTGAGACAGGGTCTCACTGTGCAGTTCAGGCTGACCTTAAGCTCATTTTGTAGTTCAGGCTGGTCTTGAACTCACAACAATCCTCCTGTCTCAGCCTCCCGAGTGCTGGGATTACAGGCATACGCCACCACGCCCGGCTGAAAGTGAAACAATTTTCTTAAACTCATTCCTGGAGGCAAAACTAGAGTGAAAGATCCAACTAAAAAAGAGAATTACAGGCCAATCTTTGTGATGAAAACAGATGTGAAAATCCTCAGTGAAATCCTAGCAAACATAATGCAGCAAATCATCAAGAAGATTATACATCATGACCGTGTGGTACTTAGTACACGGATGGTTCAACATACACAAATTCATAAATGTAATATACCACATCAATAGAGCCCAGGGCAAATCCACATAATCATGTCATAGATGCAGAGAAAGGTTTTGTGGGGCAGCTAGATAGCAGATTAAAGTGCCTGCTTAGGCAGATGCAATGCGAGGGATTTGATCCCTGGCCTGCTGTGCTGTATCCCATCCCAGGGAGTGCTAAGACAGTGATTGAAACTGGGCATGATGGCTTATCCCAGTGCTTGGGAGGATAAAAATAGAAGGGTCACTATAAGTCTGATCTGTGTAGTGAGACCATGTAGACCCTATACTAAATACATAAAAAAAAGAAAAATGGGAAAAAAGAAACTAAGAAGAAAAAAAAGAGGAAAGAAAAGTAGACTTTATTGCTGTTACTTTTTATTCTACAAGAAATGTTTGGGACAAGACGTGTGGGAGGGTATTTGTAGGGGCAAAGGAAAAGAGAAATGGAGAATTATAAATGGAAAGTGAGAAAGTTCTTATGGAGATTCTATCTAAGAAACTCAATATTGAGAGGCCTAAACCACAACTTTGCTGAGGGCATAACTTAGTGTAAAAAACCATAGAAAGAAAAAATATATTAGCACAGATAGAGTTGCTTATCAATGTAGGCTTCTCACATACAGTCTAAAATAGAAACAGGAAAACAATCACAATTAGACAATAGCTTTCCACACGAGAAGGGAGATTTCTTGTAGAATAAAAGTACTTTTCTTATAGAAAGAGAGACACAGGGCATGGACAGCATTCTGAAAATACCAGGAGTCCTACTTCATGGTGCCCCAAAGATAAGATTACACAGCCAGAGCAAGGGAGACAGCTCAGTGACATAAGCACTTGTCTGACAAGTGCAAGGTACTGATTTTGAGCCCTGGTATTGAAAAAAAAAAGCTAAAATTATTACATAGGCAATGAAAAAAATTGTTATTCTCTTATTTGGTTTTTGGGTTTTAGTGCTAGTCTTTGTATGTCTTTGTACACAAATATAGCTACATATTTACATTTTTGTTGTTGCTATAGAACACTGCAGGTTTTTATCTACCTATGTCTACATCAGTTATAATTTCCTGGCACTGACAAGTGGATGCAATCCCCTCCCACCTTCCCTCATAGAATGTCTGTCACAGGTTCTGCTGTTTGCCCCTTCCCATCAATCAGAGACCAGCATCCTCTCTTTAGAGCTCTGTCCTTGTTCCTCCAAGCCTTTCTCAGGCCAGTAACTTTATTGGTTCACAGGGATCATCCAGGAGGGAGCCCTCTTGCTCCCATATGCCTTTCTAATTTACACCACCCCCTCATGCTTGCAAGTTTTCATCTCACCAGCAAGTCCAATTTTCTTTATTTAATTTTTTTGGGGGTAGCAGGAAACAGCCTCCACAGGGTTGGTCTTGAGTGTTTTCTCCCTCCCTAGAGATTGTGTGTCAACTGTATTTAGGTTTTCTTACAGTATCTTTCCAGCCTTCTAAGTCTGTGGAGCTTGGGATTTCAGCACAGCTGCCTGTTCCAAGGACTTTCTCTGTACTTGAGTTTCACAGATCACTGCTCCTGTCAGCCTCTGCTGTGCCTGGATCTAGGACCTAGGTAGGATCTTGCCCTCTGCCTGGCTCTGTCCTAGGCCTTACAGGTCTTATCTATGGCTGCTACACTGGGCTTCTTACATCCAGGGATTTGGACAATGTTTTCCAAGGTGGCACGTTTGCCAGACTTGAGCTGTAAGCAGCACCTGAAGGGAGAAGGAGCCCTGTTTCTTAGTATAAACACTCCCATTAACAAAGTTCATCTCTCAAGTTGCCTTTCTTTGCCTTTCCTTTCATTGCACACCCCACAATCGCAGTTGACTTGGGTTGGCCACGATGGATTCATTTCCAATGTTTCTTAGCAGCGAATATTTGCCTTTGGCTACAAACCATGGTAGAGTCAGCTGAGTATGTGAAGAGAAGAACTGTATTATCTCAAGATGACTTAAAAAGCTGCAGACATGTGTTCACAATTTACGTACTGAATACCTACTGCATGATAAGCATAATTTTAGGTTCATCTCAATATATGTGTCTTCACTTAAAAATTAAAGATTTATTATTTATTTTTTCCTAAAACTTTATTTTATGACCTCTCTTAGAGTAGAAGATCCCACACAACATGTTTTTAAATTTTAAAAGAAAATTAAAAATAGTAAAAAGGGCCAGTGAGAAAGTTTAATGGATTAAGTGCCTGCTTTGGCAAGTGCAGGGACTAGGGTTTTTTTTTTTTTTTCATTAATTTTATTGGCAAGCAAATAGCAATGAGACAGTTTTAAAACAGGCTAGTAGGACAGTTAGAATAACTAATACATTGCATATTGTTGTCTTCATAGCAGTTATTCATAGTAGAAGATGCAGACTTGATATCCTGTCCAAACACTATTAGTACAAAATATTCTTCTCATAAATTAACACAAAAGAGCTGTATATCTATCCTAACTATTTTGTATATAGAACACCCATCTCTGAGACCAGAGTTTGATACTCAATCCTGTAAGACATGCCAGCCCTGCCTCTGAGGTGTGCTGAAGCGGGGAAGAAGTCTGAGTGTGAGGGTGCACACCTATGATTCTAGCACTGAGGAGGCTAAAAATAGGAAGATCACTATGAACCCAACCTTCATTGTGAGACCCTGTACAAAATACGTAAAACAAAAATAAAAAGGAAAAAAAATAGAAACAATACAGAATTTCACTAAACAAAGGAGTTCAACAGTGCTTATTATATTGTATATTGTCTTTAAATTAGTTTTTTACAGTACCAGATAGCAATGTGCAAATATTTCATGTCTTCCATTTCTTTTTTTCTGTGACTGTAACTTTTACTTTTTTATTTTACTGAGAAACGAAAAACAATGAGGCAGTATCAAAACTGATTAATAGGACAGTTTTAATAATTAATATATTGTACATTGTTATCTTCTTAGTGTTTATCCATAGTACAAGAAGCAGACAGGATACCCTGTCCAGACACTATTAGTACCTATGTTTCCACTCATTGAATTTAACAAAAGTATCTGTATATCTACCGTAACAATTCTGTATGTACAAATACAAAACGGTTCTTACTTTCTATCCATCCCCCTTTTTTGTTTAGTCCTGTCAGAGATGGGTATTCCATTGGCATCTAAATACTATAGGTATGTGAATTCATCAAAACTATCCAACACAGTCTAGCAGTCCACAATAGTAGTGGGTTATCTGCAGAAGTTGTTGACTTAAGCCTTTCACAGCCCAGCGTATTAATATGGCTTTACTTTATATACCTCGTTTTTGAACTTTTTCTGCTAGATGGTTAGGACTAAGATAAAGCAAGATCTACATAACAAGAAATGGAAACTTTGTATCTGATAAGTCATGTATCATCAGGATTTATAATGTAACCATGTACAGCACTTTGTAGATCCTTTGCCAGTGTCAGCCTTGTGCATGAGTCACCACCATTGCTTGACCAGTTTGTTCTCTGTGAGAGATAAATAAATATTTTATCTCCATGTGGTCTCCTTAGGCACACTCTATATCATTGATCATTTTCCTCTATGGCTTCATAATCTTGATCAAAAAATTTGGAACATGACTGAGTTACATGATGTTACAGTACAGGTTCTTCTATGCCCTGAGTCTTCACTGACCTTGAAAGGCTAGGGCCAAAATGTTGGCTGACCTTGCAGCCCTTCCTTTCCTCTGATTTTTGATCTGCAAAATTAGGCTGTTAATCCTCCAGAAGAGAAGCTTATTAGTACCCTGTAACATATGCAGTTCAGTTTACCCTAATTATCTAAGTGTCAGTCATCTCAGGCATGACATGGAACAGGTGTTTTTATGTTAACCTTTATGTCACTACAGAATATGAAGAAAAAATAATTAAGAAAAATAAGAACAAACACATATTTTTACACAGAAATTTAGAAATCTAACCATATACAGCATTGTAGCAGGACAGTCCTGTGACATTTTTTTTCTTGTGTCTTTTTTTTCATTTAATACCCTTTAAAAAAAAGAAAGAAAAAACTTACTTGAGAGACAGCATGGTAGTAATTGATACGTCATGACAAGCAGTACATATTTAGAAGACCAGAATGACAGGCATTCCAAGCATGACCCATCTATTACACATTGCTATCTTCAGCGCAGTTGCTTGGTTCACAGGTATGAGCATGTATAGTTAGTCAGGGTGAGAATCCTATCAATTAACTTCTAGTTTCAAAAACCTGATGATGTTTCTCAGGATCATTGCCTTACCCACCTTGTATGTATAATTGGGCTTTGCCTCTGTCCTGTTTTCCAGATTTTCTCCCTACCCTCTCCTCACTATCCAGTCCTCACGTTCTCATTTTCCTTTTAATTGTGTCATATCTTTCTATTTGTATTTCTTCTTTTGAGTTCTTATTCTAGGGAGACTAATATTTACACGTCTGGGTCTGGTTTATTTCACTTACGGTTATATCTTCAAGTGGCATCTAATTATATATAAATGCTTCAAGCTTATCATTCTTTATACCGGTGTAATAATCCATTGTATAAAAACTCCACATATTTTTCAACCGTTCCTCATGTGACAGGCATCTTGGTTGTTTCCAAGATTTGGCAATCATAAATTGTGCTGCTATAAATGTAGGTACACATGCAACATTATGATATGACATTTTCAGTTCTTCCTGGAAAATTCCCAGCAGGAGGATAGCTGGCTTGTATGGGATTTCCAGTCCTAGTTTATTAAGGAGTCTCCACACTGATTTGCATAATGGTTGCCCCAATCTACATTCCCACCAGCAGTGGTGAAGGGTTCCTTTTTCCCCTCAGCCTCTCCAACATTTGTTGTTTGTTGATTTCTTTATGATAGCCATTCTTTCTGGGGTGAGATAGTATCTCAGTGTTGTTTTAATTTGCATTTCACAGATGGGTAACAATGTGGAACACTTTTTCATATATTTATTCACTTCCTTAATCTTGTCCTCTGAGAAATGTGTGTTCATCTCAGATGCCCATTTCTGGTTTGGGTCTTTAAATTTAGGGACGCTAATATTGTTTAGTTTTTTATAAATTCTAGAGAGCAGACCTTTGTCTGAGTGTTTATTAGTTAAGATTTTTTCCCAATTTGTGGGTTTTCTTTTCAATTTGTTGGTAATTTCTTTTGATGTGCAAAAACTTCTCAATAAGGGGTGGTCCCAGTTGTTAATTCTTTCAAGTGTTATCTGTGTGATTTGATTTTTGTTCATGAACTCTTTGCCCATTATGACACAGGCTCATAGCCTGGGAACACTGGCTGAAAATGTGAAAATAGCATGTGAAATGCACAATAAATTAAAACTCTTGATATAAGCTTTAATTTATTGCACTTTTAATCATTTTTTATGAACAATAATGAGGTGAAAGAGTTTGGATTGGCATTAACATATTTTATTTTATTAAAGTAAAATTAATGTGGCAATTCAGAGAATATAAACATTTACAAGAAAATCAACTAAAGCAAACTACTAAGAAAAAAATTAAAACAGCAAAACAAAGTATAAAGATCTTTAATTTATTGGTAGGTAAATTAGCTTTTGCATTTAAGTTAAATTTATTTTTTCACTGATACACAACAAAAACTGCTCCTATAGCATGTGATTTTTTCCATACATGGCATACTTCAAGTAATGTTTCAATTGCCTAAACATATTTATCTTTTAACATTTATTGCTCTATGGAGAAAAAATTTTGTAATATGAACTGTGTTACTGTCACCTGTGGTCACCACACTGTGTAATAGCTCACCTGAACTTTTGGATTCTTCTTGTAACTTAAGAATCATTTTTCAATCTTTCTCTATTATTTCCTACTCTCTACTCCCCATATAGTTAAGCCAATGAAAATAAATCAGACCTACAGTACTACAAAACAATCTTTCTTGTGAAGTTAGTCTGAAGAGATGAGATGATACAATATTGATTTTGAAGAAATTAATGTTTGCTTTGCCAAGAGTATTATGAAAGCCAGGGTAAGAAAGATATATCTAGGTGTTAAATTTATTTATTTATTTATTTATTTGGTGGAACTGGGGCTTGATCTCAAGCCCTTGTGCTTGCCAGGGAAGCACTTATTCTACTGGACCATCTTCCCAGCCCAAAGTGTTAACTTTAGACAGTTGTTTGTTGTGGTTTTGTGATTCATGATATTAAAAGAAGAATCGTAAGAATTGGGATATATATATATATATATATAGCTACTGATGCCTCTTGGTACTACTCCATATGTCTTCTGCATTAGAGCTTTCTTCCCTACTCCAAGTGTTCATGGTCCTAAAAACAAAACAAAACAAAACAAAACAGGGAGCAAATTGGTAAAGCAAGTGTCCTAATTCATCCACATGGCTGGCACTGACACAGGATCTACAAACAGCAGTACAGGGTTTCAGGGTAAATTCTGAAGGTATTTGATTGAACTTGTCAGATACAAAAGTTGCATTTCTTGTTAAGTAGGTCTTGCTTTATCTTGGTCTTAACCATCCAGCAAAAAAGTATAATAACAAGGTATTAAAATTAAAACCATATTAATATGCTGAGCTGTAAAGGGCTCAAGTCAACAACTTCTGGCATTGAGAGTCCTACAGACCCACTACTATTATGGACTACTGGACTATATTGGATTATTTTGCTGAATTCACACACCTACAGTATTTAAATGGCAATGGAATACCCATCTCTGACAAAACTTAACAGAAAAAGGGAATACAAATGAAGGACCATTTTGCATCTGTATATACAAAATAGTTAGGATGGATATATAGCTCCTTTCTCTTAATTCAATGAGAGGAAAGATTTGTACTAGTAGTGTTTGGACAGGATGTCCAACTATGTACTATGAATCACCACTATGAAGACAACAATTTGCAATGTACTAATTATTGTAACTGTCCTACTGACTTGTTTTGAAACTGTCTCATTGCTATTTGTTTCTCAATAAAATTAATAAAAAAAGAAATACAAGAAAACCTCTAAAAGTCTCAAGATAAACATGAGAGATTATTCCTTTTAGGAGACTATGTATCCCTCATATGATGAAAAAATTTGAGAATAATACAACTGACAGGCAAGATAGCACAGTGGACTCGGTGTCTGCTTGGCAAGTGCAGGGACTTGGGTTCGATCCCCACATCACATGTTGTGCCAGCCCCATCGCTGGGAGTACCAAGTGGCCACCAAAATAGGGCTTGGTGGCACACAGTTGTAATGCCAGTGCTGGGGAGACTGAGATAAGAGGATCACTGTGAATCTGAGCTGCATAGTGAGACCTTGTTCCAAATACATAAAAAAAAAAAGAAAAGAAATCTTCAAACAAAGTAAAACCTTGGGAAAGTTTTTCACAGTTCATAAGCTCTTGAGATAACTGCTCAATGGTGGTGATGTATGATTCTATAAGAGACATATTCATTTCATCACTGAAGAAAATTAGAGACTAATAATTGAAGTTGCTAATAATAACATATGTAGAAGTCCAATGTGAGTCACTTTGAATACAGTGAGATTTTTGAGAAAGCCTGTCATTCTTATAAAATGATAGAACTTATACAACATGCTATTTTAAAATTTTCATCCATGATCCATATATTTGAAAATATACTACACATTGAATGATGAGTCGGTTATAGTTCTGCTGATTGAAAAATGAAAGCAGATGTCTACACATGATTTTAAAATATTTTTCTTTGAAATCCTTTGGATCTTTCTTTTTTGATACTGACTTTTTGCCTTAAAAGACAGCTACCTTATTTTCTTCTTTGGGAAAGATCAACTTACATTAAGTCTATCTGCAGAAAATATTGTGATCTTTTCAGACAAATCAACTAGAAAGAACAATGACTGATCATTATTTTGCTTTGGAATGCATAGAGCTCTGTCATCTAATTCCTTGAATTAGTGTTTTGTGGACTTTTGGTAAATCACATGGATGAATGAAGCAATGTTCTCTCTCTGTGAGATAAATATTCAAATTGTTAATCTCATTTCATGTTCTGGGGGTTACTGGGTCAAATTCTGTGATTCTCAAGCTGGTTTTGACACTTTTAATTTTCTTGCCTATAAATTGAGCCACTCAGCTTGCAATTGCTTTGCTGTTTTGTAGAAACTGTTCATTAAGAAACTAATGGAAAACAAAATCTCATGTGTCAGACTTCTTTAACAAGAAAACTCAAAATATAAAAAATGGATAGAACAGCAAGAGAGAGAGAGATGGTAAGCAGGCTGTGTGAAGGTGGGCAGAGGGTTTGAAAAGTGGAAAGGAAAATGTGAGGTGGGGTAGTAGAGAGGTCGAGATGCGATATATGTAGGTACCAGTCTCCTGTGTATTGCAGACCTATGCTTAGTAAAAAAAAAAACCTGGTTAGCCAGGATGGTGGCACATGCTTGTGATTCCAGAGCTCTGGGGGTTTAAGGCTGGTGGAGTGCAAGTTAAAGACCAGCTTGGGCAATCTAGTGACTGAGGAAGACTGTATCAAAAAGAAAAAAACAAAACTTCTGTAGATGAAATTCAGTGTGAAGGTCCCAGCTTCAGTCTCTAATGTTGTGAAATAAAAAAAAAAAGAAAAAGAAGGAAGGAAAAGAAGGAAGACATAGCAGTATAATGTAAGACCTTTCAATTTTAGCTTAATTTGTCAAATTAACCAAAGGTCATGGGCAATAATTTCTCCCTGAAATGGCTTTCTCTTCTAGCTCCACATATCCAAACCATTTCTATTCTTTCAGACATCCAGATGGGATGTTAATGCTTCCATAAAATCATCCCTAATGTTCTATGCTAAAACTAATGGGTCACTATTTTAATTTCAAACAAATCTTTTGAGGGGAGATAGAGTCTTTCTATGTAGTTCAGGCTGGCCTTGAACTCCCAGCAATCCTCCTGCACCAGCCTCATAAATTATGGGACTTCAGCAGTGTACCCCCACACCAAGCAGAATCACTCTTTTAAATAACTAAGGGATCCCCTTTGACCTATTTGATCACATTCAAGATTATTCTATCTTTAAAAAGAAAAACATGAGGCTTGTACTTCTGAAAGAAATGAAGCAGGAAATTTTGTCAGAAATTACTTTAAATCCATATGTTTAGTTCTGGCTTTCAGAGATTATACTAGGAATTGGGGTGAGCTAGGAGGAGATCATACAAAGTTGACAACATTTTCCTCAGGATGTGCATACACTTCCATCTTTCTAAACTTACACTTCCAATTTCCCTGTATTTAATGTATGCTTCATTGCTAAAGCTTGCCTGTGATGGCTTTATTTCCCTTTAATTTCTGATACATAGTGTCTAGGCTTTTACCAGCAAGTAACTGTTGAATGACTGAATAAAATGATATTCAAGAAACAACTAATACTGAATAACTACTTTTGAAGGCATGTAGTATGCCTCTGGATATAGTGAGTTTTCTGAATCCCTTGCTGCTTATTATCAAAACTTGGATGGAATTTGATCTTGGTTGAATTTTAATATCAGTGACAGCTCTCAATCTATGCCAAGTTTGGCTACTGTGGCTAACACAAAAAAACTCATTACTCAAGCTAGATCTTAGGCAACATTTCAAAATGACATTCTTGGGGCCTGGGATATAGCTCAGCATAATAGTGCCTGCCTGGCAAGCAGGGGAGTGCTTATTCCACTGAGCTATCTCCCCGGCGCTGGCAAGCACAAAGTCCTGAGTTTGATTTCTAGTACCAAAAAACTGAAACAAAACAAAAATGAAATTCTTCAGTTACTAAATAGTAGCAAAAACTCTTTGGTTTCTTTGGCTTTATTTTCTGTTTATGATGTCATCACTTCAAAAATGTTTCGAACAACATTTGGGATTTCCATGAAGTAAATAAAAACTTGACGGTGTTGTGTGAAGCAGGTAGTGGAAAGAGAAGTGTGTGCAGGACAGGTTCACAGCACTGGAAATGAGGCTAGCCAAATAGTGGAATCAAGCCCCTGCAAGCAGGCACAGGGGCTGGAGATTATATTACAGTGCCTGCTATTTCAGCCTCACCTCCAGGGCTTGCTGAGATGTCAATTGAGGCTGAGCATGGTGGCACACATCTCTAATCCCAGATGAGAGGCTGTAAACAGGTTGATCACTATGAGTCAGATCTAGTAGTGAGACTCTGAACACTCTGTAGGCCCTTCCCTAAAATACAAAAAAACTAAACAACAGCAACAACAATACAATACTGGAAATGAATGGTATGAAAAATAAACCCTTCTCAGTGTTTCATAGAAATGTCATAGATCCTGACATTTTCAAGATTTCTGATACATGGAGAATGATATGTCAATGAGTAAAGCCCATAAATAGTAATACCTGAATTGTGTTAGTAGAGACCTGTTTTCTAATTTCTAACATTGTGAATAAAAGTAGGCGTATTTATACTCAAACAGCTGATTTATGATGGTTTTTAGAACACGCCTGTTGATAAGTTAGAAACCCTATGCGTTTTCAAGCACCTCCATGGATTTCAAGTGTCTTAGGTGAATATCTTAGGCAAAATGTTTTCTCTTCATTAGTAGCTTTTGTAAATAAATACTTTATACAAGAAACACTCTGTCTTCAATATACCTCTAGTTCATAAACATTAATATTCAGTATCTTAGAGACTGTGGAACATGAATAGGTTTGTCATTGAAGAGGTTTTCTAAAATCTATTTTGAGATGAAAAATATCTGTTTTATGTTATGTTTGACATTTATGCACATAAACAGGGTAAACCAAGCTGCATACATTGCAGGGTAATAATAAGCTTCTCTTCTGGAGGGTTAACAACATAAGCTTACAAATCAAAAATTGGAGAAATGGATCCCAGTTCAGTGTGTATGTAATGAGTCTGAGGGAGAGCCTTTGGCTTCTCCCTGTGCGCACCGTGCTATCCGGAGCCCTCGCCCCCAAGCCTGCCCAGAGAGCCACAAGCGTGAGACACCTAGGACCTACTTACCGGCAACTCCCTAGAACCCCTACCCACAAGCCTGACAAGTGAGTGGGAATTTACCTGACTCCCTTGGCATAAAAGTTCAGTGAGTGAGTGGTGACACTGCACATCAAGAGCCTCAGGCCAGAAGATATCCTAACCAGAGACTTGCCTGAGACACACCAGACAGGTCTTCCTGGCAACTGCCCAACTCCTGACCCCAAGACCACCATGGGAGCGAGAACTTTTGTGACTCTCCTGACACTCGATCCACCCCTGCCTGGCCTGGTGAGTGAGAGGGAGAGCTTCTGTGCTCCCTAGTGCTCCCCAGACCAGGGACCCAACAGAGGGGAATCACAGGCTCACAGTTGTACCAGAAGAGCTGCAGCAAAAAGGAACTGAACACAACAGCTAGATCCAGGCCAGGCATAACTGGATAATATCAAACTTAATAGACTGGCACCCAAATCTCATTATGTGCTAAAGTTATAACTGCACCAAAGTTCTACAGCAAACGTCAGAGGTCAGTGCTACACAAAATGACAAAGACAAGGAGAAAAAAATGCAATCTCAGCCCTCGAGTCCACCAATAGATGCAGAGGACACTATCTCAGCTGAAGTGAATGAATAAACAGAGGCACAAGCAAAGGAATAACAGCAGAAAGGTATAGAGGAACTCAGCCCATAATTAATGCCTGAAATAAAAAAAGGAATATTTGAATACATAGCATCTGAAGAAATGAATCAAATCCAAAAACATATAGGGGAAACATGATGCCCACTCAGAACAAGTGCAGAGAACACTATTCCAGCTGAAACGTATGAATTAACAGCGAATGAAGCAAAGAAACAACAGCAGAAAAGTAAAGAGGAACTCAAAGCAGAAATAATTTCTGAAATAGAAAAAGAATTCTTTGAAATCATAGTATCTGAAGTAGAGAATCAATTCCCAGGGCAAGGGAGATGGCT
>PVKA01010058.1:15323-65924 GCA_004027165.1 Ctenomys sociabilis
AAAAAAAAAAAAAAAAAAAAAAAAAAAAAAAAAAAAAAAAAAAAAAAAAAAAAAAAAAAAAAAAAAAAAAAAAAAAAAAAGAACAAAAAACACAAAATCCAATCCAGAAATATATAGAGGAAACCCAAATTGGAAGAAACTCTGCATAAAAGAATTAAAACATACCTTTAAAGAAGACATTAATAAAAAAAAGAGGAGATCAGAAATATGACAGATACTTGGAATGAGCAATACAAAAAAGAAATACAATGCATAAAGCAGAGTCAAAGAGATATAGAAGAACTAAAAATATCAATCACGAGTATACAAAACTGTTCGGGTGAAAGCAAAGACAGAGTTTCAGATCTTGAGAACATTGGTACAGCTAGTGAAAAGGTGAGAAAGGATCACTTAAAAACAAGGAGAATACAGGGAAAAAAAAATCCATCACATGCAAGATGACACCAAGATGAACAGTGTGAGATTAATTGGAATCAATGAGAACGAAAGAGTCAATACAAATGATATAAAAAGAATATGGGCAGAAGTAATTGCAGAGAACTTCCCAAATATGAGGAAACAATCCAACATTCAGGGAAGTGAAGCATATAGAACACCAAATAACTTCAACTCAACTAAAACCAAATCGAGATATATAATAGTAAAGATCCCAGATATCCAACACAGGAATAGTATACTGAATGCTGCTAGAGAAAAGAAGCAGATCACATTCAAAGGAAAACCCATCAGAATTACAGCCAACTTCTCTACACAAACCATGAAGCATGGAGTAGAGCTCTTCAAGTCCTGTATGAAAACCAATTCATACAGGACTATTATATCCTGCAAAGCTCTCTTTCAAGTTTGATGGAGAACTGAAATACTTCCACAACAAACAACAACTAAAGAAATTCATCATGACAAAGCCATCCCTACATAGACTACTGAAAGATCTTCTGGAGAGGGAACATAATGACCAGAACTCCAAGAATGAGAATGACAGAAACCGATTAAAGAGGGCAAACAATTAAACACAGGATAAAAAGGAGTAAACAATAGCAGGTAAATATGACAATCATAAGTCAACACATCCCAATTATAAAAATCAATGTAAATGGACTCAGTTTACCAATTAAGAGAAATAGACTGGCACAGTGGATTAGGAAACAAAATCTAACAATATGCCGTATACAAGAAACACATTAAAATAAAAAGACATTCATAGGCTCAAAGTCAAAGGATGGAAAATGATACTACATGCCCCAGCACCTCAGAACAAAGCAGGAGTAGCAATTCTGTTCTCAGTCTCAACTTCAAACCAAGAAGGATCAAATGACCCTATACATTGGTTAGGGGAAAAATTCAAGAGCAAGAGGTAACACTCCTAAATACCTAGGCACCCAACTATGTAAGACAAATCTTAATGAACATGAAAAAGCTAATATCCAAGACCACAATCTTAATAGGAGAATGTAACAATCCCTTATCTCAAAAAGATGGATCAACCAGACAAAAATTAGCATGGAAGTAGCAGAACTGAACCAGAACTTGGAAAAATTGGATCAGGTATACTTGTACAGAGTGGTGCACCCAAGCACAGCTGAATATACATTTTTTTCAGCTGCACATGGGTCATTTTCCAAAATTGACCACATACTATTCCAGAGGTCTTGCCTAAGTATATGCAAGAAAATAGAAATTATCCCATGCATACTATCTGACCACAATGCAATGAAACTGGAAATAAATGACTAAAGAAACCAGAAAATCCCGCTAAATTCATGGAAATTAAACAAGACCCTACTCAGCAATCAATGGGTCACAGAAGAAATTAAGCCAGAAATTCAGCAATATCTACAATTCAGTGAAAATTCAAGCACAACTTATCAGAATTTAAGGGATGCGATGAAAGCAGTTCTTAGAGGGAAAATCATAGCTACTAACTTACTCATTAGGAAAACAGAACGTGAACAAATAAACACCCCAGTGTTGCACCTCCGACATCTAGAAAAAGAAGAGCAAATGAAACCTAGAGCATAAAGACGGGAAGAAATCATAAAGATTAGAGCAGAAATTAATTCAATTTAGATGAAGAAAACAGTTAAAAGAACCCACAAATCAAAAGGTTGGTTTTTTGAAAGACTAAATAAAGTTGATAAGCCTCTAGATAACCTCATCAAAAAGGGGAAAGAAAAAATTCAAATACAAGCAATAAGGAATGAAAAGGGTGAAATCACCACAGACCCAGTTGAAATTCAGAAGATTATCAATAGTTACTTGGAGAATATTTACATCATAGAATAGAAAACACAGAAGAAATGGACAGATTGCTTGAACATTATAAATTAACAAAACTGACCCAAGAAGATAGGACAACTCTCAATAAGCCAATAACTGCCAACAAAATACAAGACATAATAAAAAGCCTACTGACAAAGAAAAGTCCAGGTCCTGATGGACTCACAGGTGAATTCTACAAGAAATTTATAGAAGATATAATCAGTACACTCCTCAAACTCTTCAGTGACATTGAAAAGGAAGCACTCCTCCCAAAGTCATTTCTGGAGGCAAGTATTATACTGATTCCAAAATCAGGGAAAGACCCAACCAAAAAGTAGAACTACAGGCCAATCTCCCTCATGAGCATAGATGCAAAACTCCTCAATAAAATGATAGCAAATGAATACAGTAAATCATCAAGAAGATCATACACCATGACCAGGGAAGATTCATCCCAGGGACAGAAGGATGGTTCAATATTTGAAAATCTATAAATGTAATATACTATATTAATAGACTGAAATCTAAAAACCACATGATTACCTCAATTGATGCAGAAAAAGCTTCTCACAAAGTCCAAAACTCATTCATATTCAAAACCCTACAGAAAACTGGAGTAGATGGACTCTACCTCAATTCGATAAATGCCATCTATGGCGACACAATAGCTAATACAATTCTAAATGGGGGAAAAACTGAAATGTTTTACTCTTAGATCAGGTACAAGACAAGAGTGTCCTCTGTTACCCCTCCTGTTGAATATAATTTTGGAATCATTAGCAACAGCCATTATAAAAGATTGAGAAATAGAAGGAATAAGAATAGGTAAACAAGAAGTTAAATTATTGCTATTAGCCGATGACATGACACTTTACTTGGAAGACCCAAAAAATTTCACCTAGAAGCTACTGGAATTGATATGGAATTTCAATATCATAGAAGAATACAAAGTCAATACTCAAAAGTCAATAGCATTCATTTACATAGATAACAAACACACTGAAAGGGAAAGTATACAAACAATACCTTTTACAATAGCACAGCAGAAAAGGAAATACCTTGGAATTCACTTAAACAAGGAAGTCAAAGATCTTTTCATAGAAAATTACAACATCCTAAGAAAAGAGATTATAGTAGATTTCAGAAAATGGAAGGATATTCAATGCTCCTAGATAGGAAGAAGCAACATCGTGAAGATGTCCATATTCCCAAAATTGTTGTACAGATTTAATGCAGTCCCTATCAACCTGCCACCAAAATACCTCCCGGACATAGAGAAATCATTCCTAAATATATTTGGAACCACAAAAGACATAGAATAGAATAGGCAACCCTGGTGAACAAAGACAAGGCAGGAGACATCACAATTCCTGATTTGAAATTATACTACAAAGCCACTGTGAGAAAATGTGGTATTGGCATCAAAATAGACCTGATGATCAATTTAGTTGATTAGAACATGCAGAGGCTTCTGCTAACACACTTAGCTACCTGATCTTTGACAAAGGGGCCAAACAAGTTTACTGAAAGAAAGATAGCATTTTTAACAAATGGTGCTTGAAAAACTGGATTTCTACATGCTGAAAACTAAAATTTGATCCAGCTCTTTCACCATGCACTAACCTAAGTCAAAACGAATTAAAGACTTACACATTAAAACAGAAATACTGTATCTCCTGGAAGAGAAAGTAGGAGGAACTCTTGAAGACATAGGGGTAGGTAAAGGGTTCATGAACAAATACATATTCACATGGGAAACACTTGAAAGTATCAGCAATGGGTATCAACACTTCTTGAGAAGTTTCTGCATGTCAAAAGAAATTGTCAACAAAGTGAAAAAAACAACCCCTAAATTTTGAAAAAATCCTAAATAATAAACAATCAAACAAAGGTGTGCTCTCTAGAATATATAAAGAACAAAGATACATTAGGGCCCTCAAATTTAAAGACCTACTTCAGAAATGAGTATCTGAGATGAATTCACACTTCTCAGAGGACAAAATTAAAGAAGCGAATAAATATATGAAAAAATGCTCCATATTGCTAGCCATCCATGAAATGCAAATTAAAACAACACCATCTCACTCCAGAAAGAATGGCTCTCATAAGGAAATCAAGGAACAATAAATTTTGGAGAGGATGTGGGGAAAAGGGAACACTTCTCCACTGCTGGTGGGAATGTAGACTGGTACAACCATTGTGGAAATCAGTGTGGAGACTCCTCAGAATAGTAGGACTGGAAATCCCATTCAAGCCAGCTATTCCCCTACTGGGAATTTTCCCAGAGGAACTGAAAACATTATATCATAGTGATATATGTGTACCTCTGTTTATAGTAGCATAATTTGTGATAGCAAAATCTTGGAAACAACTAAGATGTCCATCCCATGAGGAATAGTTGAAAAAGATGTGGTATTTCAATTAAATGGAGACTTACTCAGCTATAAAGAATGATGAACTTGAAGCATTTATATTGAAGTGGATGCCACTTGAACTAAATAAACCAGACACACATGTGTAAATATCATATAGTCTCCCTAGTATAAAAAGTCAAAAGAAGAAATACAATTGAAATGTACAACAACAACTAAAAGTTAGGGCAAAATGAACAACATATGCTGCATGGTACCTCTTAGCTTTTCTTCTGGATGGTTAAAACCTAAGTTCACAGATCAAAACTTGGAAGAATAGAAGGACCACAATGTCAACTAACATTTTGGCCCTAGCCTTTTAAGGTCAGCAAAGACTCAGGATATAGGAGAACCTGCACTGTAACATCATGAAACTCAGTTGTGCCCCAAATTTTCTGGTCAAGGAGATTATGGAGCCACAGATGAAAGAGACTGAAGTTCTACAGTGTGCTGGGGGAGAGTCACATGGAAAGAAAACTTTCTCTCAGGCTCTCACAGATAGCAAACTGGTCTAGCAATGGCTGTGACTCATCCACATGGCTGACTTAGACAAAGGATCTACAGAGTGAGGTATAGGATTACAAGATAAACCCTGAGGGGACTTGACTTACCTCATCAGATACAAAAGCTACATTTTTGTTATATAATTCTTGCTTTATCTCGGTCTTAGCCTTTCATCTGAAAAGCCTAGAAATGTGGTATATAACATAGGGACATAATAATAAGTTGAGCTGTAAATGGCTATCTTCAACAACTTCTTCAGATAGCTCACTATTATTGTGGAATGCTGGACTGTGTTTGATTGTGTTGCCAAGTTCAGGCACCTATAATGGTTTAATGAAAATGGAGTTCCCATCTTTGACAGGTGTAGACAAAAAAAGGGGAATACAAAGGAAGCACCATGATGTGTTTGTATAAATGGTACAGGAGGATAAATATGCAGTACTTCTGCATAATTCTACGAGAAGCAAGATTTGAACTAATAGTGGTTGTACATAATATTATATCATCTTCTAGTACTATGGACAACCACTAGGAAGATAACAAGGTAGAAAGTATTAATTATTGATTGTGTACTGTAATTCTGCTTTAAAAAATATAAGTATACAGCTACATTCTCTTAATTTATTGATTAGACACATCTGCTATAATAGTGTCTGTTAGTACAATATCATGTATGCGCCTTGTATGATAACAAGCCATTACGAAAATAATTTGCAATATATTAATTATTGAATCTGTCCTGTTAACTTGATTTGAAACTGTCTTGTTGCTATTTGTTCTTCAATAAAAATAAAACAAAACAAAACAATATTGGAGAAACAGAAGGGCTTCAAGGTCCGTCAACATTTTGGCCCTAGCCTTTCAAGGTCAGTGAAAATTCAGGATGTAGGAGAACCTGTACTGTAACATCATGAAACTCAGTTGTGCCCCAAATTTTCTGATCAAGGAGATTATGGAGCCACAAAGGAATGTGATCGATGATGTATAATATGTCTAAGGAGAGTCACATGCAGAGAAAACACTCTCTCAGGCTTTCACAGAGAGCAAATTGGTCATACAATGGCTGTGAATCATCAGCATGGCTGACACTGACAAAGAATCTACAAAGTGCAGTACAGGATTAGAGGATAAACCCTGAGAGTACTTGACTGACATTATCTGATACAAAAGTTGCATTTTTTGTTATATAGGTCTTGCTTTATCTTGGTCTTAAGCATGGAGCAGAAAAGTATAAAAATGAAGTACATAAAGTAAAACCATATTAATATACCGAGCTGTGAAGGCTCAAGTCAACAACTTCTGCTGATAACCCACTGCTATTGTGAACTGCTGGACTGTGTTGAATTGTTTCCCTGAATTCACATACCTATAGTATTTAGATGCCAATGGAATACCCATCTCTGACAGGACTAACCAACAAAAGGGGATACAAAGGAAGGACCATTTTGTATTTGTATATATAGAACAGTTAGGATAGATATACAGCTACTTTTGCTTAACTCAATGAGAAGAAAGATTTTTACTAATAGTGTTTGGACAGGATATCCTGTCTGCTTCTTGTACTATGGATAACAAGTGGAAAGATAACAATGTAAAATGTATTAATTATCAGAACTCTCCTATTAATCAGCTTTGAAACTGTCTCATTGATATTTGCTTCTCAATAAAAATGAATAAAATGAAGTCCATTTTCAGCAATGAATGTTTTGTGTTAGCCAACGAACTTCAAATATTAATAGGTTTTACGTATTGGATTCCAAAGAAGAGGCAACATATTCCCCTTCTGTTGTTTTTAGTAATAGGGAAATATGAAAACAAAAAACTACACTTTCATTTTATAGCTACCCTTTGTTCTTTGTGTTAAAGATCAATTTTTAGAGTCTGTATATTCATGAGCTTACCAATTGCCAAGATAATCTCATTAGGCCAAATTGTATTTTGGTACCTTGCAAATACATAAGAGAATGTCATTTTCATGGAATTTCTTTATATTTCTTTACTTTTTGCTTCAATGAAAAATGATGAAATGAAGAAGGAGAACTATAGTTTATACTTCTTACTCTTACTTTTGTCTCAGATTTTACATGGCAATCAACATATGGAATACATGTTAAGCAGAAAGCTAATGTATTTCATGAATCTATAAAATACTGCATATATCAAAATAAGAAATACAATGTGTAGTTAAAAGTTTAATTTATTTGTCAGTGATATCCTTCATAGAAATTTAAGAATTTCTGAAATATATATAGTTCCACAAAAGACCTCAAATGGCTGAAACAATCCTCAGCACCAAAATAAAAAATCCTCCTAAAAACAGCCCAAGACATGCTGTGGGTCTAAGACATGCTCTGAGGTGTGATGGAAAAATATAGCATGCGTTGAAATTTTTAAATATCATAGTAGAAGACACATCACCAGGAGCCCCTCTCAGAATGATCCTATTCGCTTCCTCACACTCACCTTGCTGTTCTTCCCACCTTCTCAAGCAGTCCTGGTACTCTTTCCTGAGTGTCTGTACTTGAGCTGTTTTAGCTGCAGGAATGTCTTGAATTTTTTGGCCTTTTATGGTCATTTTGGCTTAGGTGAAAGCTGGAAGCCTCAGTATGAGACTGATGGTCACGGGAGGTGAGGACACATCATACTGATTTCCTGAGCCTGCCTTCTCACTAAATGGCGTCGAGTAGCAGCGTTCACCATGCCGCCCAGGAACGCACAAAAAGTTTATGTCCAGAGTGGCAAGAATGATGGGATAAATGTATTCAAAGTAAGTAAGAATATTTTGAGGGAAATTAATGGCAATGTGTCTTATTCTAATCATTTTTATAAATTATGGGCCAGTAGATACCTCAGCCATCTAAAGCACATTCTTAGGCAAGTGAGTGGTTCAGTCCCTGACAGGACAGGTGGTACTAGCCCTGCTCTGAGGGCTGAGCCAGCCACAAAAACATTGTATTGTTCAATCACCCCTTATACATGGGTACAGTTAATAAAACAACATGATACTTAACATTAAATATGCACATGGACTAATGGAACAGTATAAAATTACTTAAAAATAAATCCATATATTTAGAGCCAACATGACAAATAACCTGAGAATATACATTGTAAAGAATGTCTTTGTTAAATGGCGTTGGAAAAACTGGATATACAGATGCAGAATACAATGACAAAATGTAGCCTCTGCCAAAAGGGAGACTCAGAAGATTCCATGGAAATTCTTAGACCCAAGGATGGGACATCATTAGCATCTATTGAGTGCATGGTACTCCTTACTACTCACTGTTATATTTCATTAAGAAATACTATAATTATATATTGACATGAGAGAGATAGTCCCAATGAGAAAAATATAAAATTATCCGTATTTTTCTGAAGATTAGTGTACTGTAAGCCACTTTGGGTCTTGCTTACTTTTAATGTATGGTAGGAAATTATAACTGTACACCCTATCTGGTACAGTGCACTTTTCTCTGAAAAACCCATAGTTTTAATAGATGGACACCTATAAGCTTGCTGCTTCTATGTTATCCTTGAGACACAATAACCCATGTGGAAAAAGGTGGTCTCTGCTTTACCTCAGCCCTTCATCAATGTGTTACTATGGCAAATTGCATCAATGTAAGTTTTGTGGATGCAATCTGGGTTAGAGCATCAAGTATGGGGAAAGAGCATCTAGAAAAAGTTTGGGAGGTAGTACTGTACTGGCATTCCTCATGGCTGAATAAGCATTATGGTGAAATATTCAGGGTTATTTGGGTATAAAGAGACATTTTTCCATCTGGATTTTTTTTTTCAGTAATGAAAATTTAAATGTCTCATGCAGCATTTCTTAAGCAAAATGATTCATCTTATGGAGTTACAGGTCCTAGGCCTTTCTGCATCATGCCCAAGAGAAAAAGGTGGAAAGAAAAGGCCTTTTCTCCTTGGGCATTCTGCACTAAATTCCTGGGCTTTGACCTTCATGCACCGAGTGTGGATGGGTGCTGTAGAAAGCCTGATCTCATTTTGGGTGTCTTTCAAAGGTTCAGGCTCTGTGACGCATGCACGGGCACACTGAGCTGTAGTTAGACCACAGAGAATCTTCATCTGCATTGGATATGGCCAGTGGGCAGTGCTCAGTGTGAAAGCACATATTTCTGCATGAGAAGTGCAGGCAGAATTTTACCTTTGTGTAACCATTTTCCTCAAAGTGCACACCTTACAAACTTAAGGGCTCATCCCTGAAAGTGTTCTTCAATTTTTATTTATTTATTTAATTCCAGGCTAAGCAGAAGAAATTGGGCAGATACCCTATAGAATGCAGAAATAAACATTCTTGGCTTTTTCCTCCAGAATCTTCCTGTGTTTAAGAGTCATCCCTTCTTTGATATAAGAAAATTGTTCCAAAGTAGGTTACGACAAAGTGAGGTACAGGGTTATAGGATAAACCCTGAGGGGACTTGACTACCTCATCAGACACAAAGGTTACATTTTTTGTTATATAGGTCTTGCTTTATCTTGGTCCTAACCCCAGAAGAAAAATATAAAAATGAGATATATAAAATAAAGCCATAATAATATGCTGAGCTGTAAAATGGCTCTAGTCAAACTTCTGCAGACAACCCACTACTGTGTGGACTGCTGGACTGTCTTTGATTGTTTCGCTGAATTGAAGTACCTATAATGATTAAATGACCATAGAATACCCATCTTTGACTGGACTAAAAAAAATGGGGATACAAAGGAAGAACCATTCTGTGTTTGTATAAACAGTACAGCGAGGATAAATATGCATTTCTTTTAGGTAATTCTATGAGAAGAAACATTTGCACTAATAGTGTTTGGACAGGATATCCTGTCTGCTTCTTCTGCTATGGATAACCACTAGGCAGATAACAATGTAAAAAGTATTAGTTATTGAAACTATACTATAATTCAGCTTTTAAAAAAGATTGGTATATAGCTACATTCTCTTAATTCAATGAATAGAGGCATGTGCTCTAATAGCTTTCGTGTCTGCCCCTTGTACAACAAATAACCACTTTGAAAACAATATCCAATGTATCAATTATTGAATCTGTTCTACTAATTTGATTTGAAACTGTCTTGTTGCAGTTTGTTCTTCAATAAAATTATGGAAAATAAAAAATTAAATTGAATTTAAAGAACAAATTAGGCTACATCTTTATGACATTTTATATATCCAAAATAAAGTCATTATCTTGTTCTGAAATTCTGTTTTCTTTTCTTCTTTCTTTTATAATAAAAGTAAATAAAAATTTAAACTTCTAAGCCTGTGTTTTAAAAAGAAAAACAAAAAGCTGCTACTAGATAGAAGTGCATAATTAAGACAATAAGGAATATTTAGGCTCTCAAGCCTTGTGCAACTAAGTTTAATAGTTGTTTGTTTGTTTAAATGGAATTATGTATATATTTTTCTTCTTACTGTCAGACATATTTCCTAAGTGTGGGAAGAATGTAATTCTTATTAGAAGCTGAAACAAAGAGCAGATGCCTGGAACATGTTAGATTCTGCTGCGTATATGGGATTCCTTACTTCTCACTGTTGTATTTCTTTAAGAAACACTATAATTATATGTTGGAATGAGAGACATTGTCCCAGTGAGAACAATATAAAATTACTTTTCTATATTTTTCTGAAGATTAGTATACTGTAAGCTTCTTTTATAAAGACCCTTCCTTATAATGTTATTATTGGGAACAGCTAAATTTCTAATGCTAAGGCTATTTCATTTTACTTAGTGATTTTATTTTGTTGCTGACTTTTCACAGAACCATAGATCTACTTGTTGTGCCACTGTTAGTGACTGTATGCTTTTAATGACTCAGAACTGAAAGATTTGTGTTGGGGCTGGCCAGGCAGCTCAGCAGACTCAGCACCTGCTTAGGCAAGCGCAGGGACCGAGTTCCATCCCTGGCACCATGTGCCACCAGGCTCTGCCTCCAGGCTGAGAAGGCTAAAAACAGGAGGAACACCATGAGTCCAAAAAGACTGTGTTAGAAATATATGAGAATATAGTTGAATGCCTTTTTGGCACATTTGTTGAAGATATGTGACACACTATTAATATTGTTATTATATTAGTCTTCATGGCATACCCATTAGTAATTCATCTCTGTGGCGAAGTACAAAAAATAACACTCTGGTGCTGAGGAGATAGCTCAGCGGCATAAGCATCTGCCTGGCAAGCACAAGGTCCTGAGTCTGATCCCCAGAACAGCATGCTGTCTCCTCCCTGGGAGCCCTGGTGTACTTTGCCTGCCTTGGAACTGCAAGTGTGGCACATGCCTGTAATCTCAGTGCTGGGGAGGCTGTGGCAGGAGGATCACTACGAGACCTAGCAGTGTAGCAAGACCCTGTATCAGAAAAAAATGAAAAGACACACTATTAAAAGTATGATTGCCTGCAAGCAGGTGGAAGAGCCAGGGGTTCAATCCCTGGGCCTGCCATGCCAGCCCTATCCCCAGGGCATGCTGAGGTGGCAATTGAGACTGAGTGTGGTGGAACATGCCTATAATCCCAGCACTTATGAAACTGTAAACAGGTGGATCACTATGAGTCCGACCTAGCAATGAGACCCTGAACACCCTGTAGACCCTTCCCTAAACTACAGAAAAAAAGTATGATTGCAAAATAGTTTACTATAGCTTGTTTTCAGCCTATACTATAGTTAAGGTCTATAGAATGGAGTACAAAGATTGTTTATTTTTTGTCTTTATGTATTTTCATGTGAAGGACTTCCTAGAATTTATATATTTAAATGATAACAACACATTTTAGTCAGGCACAGTGGTTCATGCCTGCAATCCCAGCATTTGTGAGGCTGAAACAGGAGGATTTCCATGAATCCTTGGTCAGACTGGGCTGCATTGTGACTTTAAGGCCAGCCTGGTGTATGTAGGAAATTCCTTTCTCCAAAGCACCATTATTTTTAAAAATCACTTAAACAGGATACTCTTCTGCCCTAGACGTGCTATGACCGCAAAGCTCAACACGATTTAGTAATCCAATAGAATATGACCCTATCATTTTCCTACCTGGTTTAGTGATAAAAGGAGAACATTTGAAGCGATCCCACACTTGAGTCTTGTTCATGGCGGTCAGTCTTGCTGCTGACCGCTGCAGGCCTGGCTGTGGAGCCCTTCCTGGTGGCGAGCTGTGCAGCACAAGGGCACAGGACTGCTGGAGCACAGAAACCCCTGCAGCGATCTACCTTTAAGAAATGTATGTAGTATCAGTGTGTCATTCATGACTCTTCAAACGTGAGGGTTGCAAAATCAATCTGCAAATGACCTGTATTTAAATCTAAAAGGCGCCAACTACAACAATGACAGCAACTAAAGAATTTTTTTATGTCATTTAGGGGGAAACACATAAAGCTGTCCTTGACTTCCGATGGTAATTAGTGCCTCTTTTATGGTAGCATAAAATGCTCTAATGGCAATGTGGTGAGAAGTCATTTGTTTTTTATCAACTACTGAAATTACTTTGGATGCTGTCACTAAAAATAGAAAGATACATGGTTGTGTTGGCATTCAGAGCACAGCGGCCTACCACACGCCTTCCTCAGCAAACTTCCTTTCCAGGGCTCAGACTAAACTGAATTTTGTAGTCTGAACTGTGGCCTGACTGCTCATTCGCAGTCATTCAGGTGATTTTTTTTTTTTTTTTTGGTGGAACCGGGGATTGAACTCAGACCCTTGCGCTTGCCAGGGAAGCGTTTATTCTACTGAGCCTTCTTCCCAGCCCCTTTTAGGGTGATTTTGTCAAGAGGAGAGAGCAAGGGTGTCTGTCAGAATGGTTCCATGGGAGGGAGGAATCAGGAAGATGCTTGAAATGTTTTAAATGTTTTGGATTTCTGCTTATTCCGTGTTAATCAATGAATTTTCTTAAATTTGATGACTAAGTTTTCCTGTTAACTTTTTTAAAATGAAGATAATTTTCAATGATTTTTTTCTTTATAGCTGCTAGCATGATAAATGTTAGAGGAAAGAAAAGAAATAGAACAAGGTAAAAGTGAGAGGAAAGAGATGAGAGATCAGAGGAATAAAAGCTTCTCCAAGACATGGTACTTTAGAGATTATGAAAATCCTGCCTCTTTTGAAGTTGGTTTGTTTGCTCACATTTTTGTCTGACTGTCACCATTCATTCTTATCTCTCTCCATTTGTTTCTTTTGTTGTTGCTCGTTTCTAAAAGTTCAATGTCACAAATGCATTCATGTTACATTATTTTATTATCCAATCAAGGCTGTTGAATCTGTCCATTTATTCCTATTACCTTGGAAGGGGAAGGCCAAGACATCTCTGGATACCATAACCTACCCATTTCAGCCAGAAAAACAGGGAAAAGCATTTTCCAAATCTTAGTCTGAGAGGAAATATCTGAGTGGGGCTATATGTACATGGATCATATGAATGTGATCACTCAGCCACTACTTGGGACACACAGAGCTTTAAAATTTTGCTTCCACTGTACACTTAGTGAGGGGCTGGGGAAATGGCTCAGTAGAATAAGAGCTTGCCTGGCAAGTGAAAGGGCCCGAGTTCAATCCCCAGTTCTGCCAAAAAAAAAAAAAAAAAAAAAGAAAAGTGCTGTTCTGTACACTTGGTGATAGATGAACAGTGTAGTCCTGATTTTCAGAGGTATGTTACTGCTTCAAATTAATAGTCATGAATACATTTATAGGATTATCAATAGATTTTAGTATTGACATTTTAATCATCTACTACAGACAGTTTTCACTATTTGGTGACTGCCTTCAGTCTCTGGTCAGGCACGAAGACCACATTGAGCTGGTGAGAGTGCTGTGATCTGCAATTGGAATGCCAGCGAAGATGCAGAGAGACATGGAGGAACGAAACAAAAAGCATGAGAAAGAGAAGAAACGGGGTTGGCCAAACAGCTCAATCGATTAAAGGAAGCGAACCCATAGGGGTCCGATTCCTAGGCCTGCCATGCCAGCTCTGCCCCAGGAACATGCAGAGACCGTGATTGAGACTGGGTATGGTGGTGTATGCCTGTAATCCCAGCTCTCAGTAGGCTGTACACATGTGGATCACTATGAGTCCAATCTAGTAGTGAGACCCTGAGCACCCTGTAGACCCTTCTCTAAAATACAACAACAACAACAACAACAATACACACACACACACACATACACACACAGTTTGTCTATAGCATTACTTTATATTACTTCCTTTAGTAGACTACTGAAGGACTTGTGAATGTCTTCAAGATTACAGAATGGAGGAGCTAAAATTACTCAGCATATTAAATGACTTGATGGAAAATCTAAGTTATGAAAAAACACTTCAAAGTGTCAAAAATCATAGCTTGAGCACGTATCTCACTGGAGGCCTGGAGAAAAGATGCAGGAAAAATGACTGCATACACATAGGTCCTATAGTTAAAGAGATAATTGATTCTCTGTAAAGGATAATGAAAAGCCTAATATGGGAAAAATTGCTCTTTAAAGTGGAATGATTTTCATTCTTTTGTGTAATACTACATATATATACATATATATATATGTATGTATGTATGTATATATATTAACCAATTATATTTTTTCATGTCATTCTGAAAGGATAAAAAGTCTCTCTGATTGAGGGAAATGTAAAGAAGAATCCACATCCTGTTAGTGCAGCTTTTCAATGATAATAACTACTTCTGGCCAATGGACCAAGCGATCAGTCTGACTTGGCTGCACAGAGCTCGATTTGGATTCAGAGAGCATAGATTTCTCACTTTTTAATACTGTGGTGAGTGGATTAGTAGGCATTGGAAGAGAGTTGTTTTCACAGTGGATGTTGGAAGAGAAGAAATCAAGGGAGATACGTTGTATTCCTCAAAGTTGCTCTTGAACATCACCCTGCCTCACCGTTGCATGTTTCCCTAGTCTCAGCACTATGGGGGCACCATAAAGAAAGGGGGTAGAGGAATACAGCATGTTTTAACAGGAGACCTCAAGTTCACTGGCATATATGTGAAAACATTTTGCATTACCTACCTGCATCTTGTTATCTTCCATCTTGACACCAAGAAAATATGGTCAAATTAATCTTATAAATAGCCCAACATTTTAAAAAAGTAGTAATAAATTATATGAAAGTCAAATTGCTGAAATGGATAATTTACAGTAATTAACTGCAATGCTAAAAAGGCTCTCTACAGGTTTTCTGGGAAATTAAAAGTATGTGCATTTTCTTTTTAAAAATTGGCAGCTTTTCAAGTGAACATCTATCAGATGACTTTTTTCCTAAAGATGACTTTATTCCTAAAGTATCCATGGACAGTTGAAAAGCAGCATGGTTATTTTGCTCATGCATTGAAGAAAATAACATTTTTCATAAAGTTCTTACTCCTTAAAGTGATCCAAAAGATTCAACACAATTCCTATTAAAATTGCGGTTACAATTTTCATGGAATGAGAGAAGACAGCCCTGAAATTTGGAGTCCTACAAAGCCTGAAATAGACAAAACAACTTTGATATAGGAGAGCAAATCTGGGTGTATCACATGACCTACTTCAAATTCTATTACATTTTTTATTGTAATCAGAACAGTAGAACACTGGAATAAAAACAGACACAGAAACTAAGTGAACAGAAAAGAAAACTCAGAAATCTCTTTAGTAAGGTGATGTTGAAAAGGCGGATAGCCACACACAAAAATGAAATTGGGCCATTTTCACAAATTAACTCAACATAGTTTAGAAAGTTAACTATGGGCCTGAAACCATAAAACTTAGAGAGCATAACTAGAAAATAAGCTTCTGAACCTTAGCCATGCAGTGTTTGTTTGGCTAGCTCAGCAAAAACACTGTCAATTAAAACAAAGGGAGTACCAAAAACCAAGATTATGTATAGCAAAGGGATCAGTCAATAAAATAAAAAAAAGCAGAGGCTTGGGAGAAGGCTCAGTGATTTAAGTGCCTGCCTGGCAAGCACAAGGACCCAGGTTTGATCTTTGGTACCACATGCCATGCTGGCCCTGGAATCCTAGGTGCACCTTGCCAGCCACCAAAACCTGGTATGCACACTTTTAACCCCAGTGCTGAGAAGGCTGAGACAGGAGGATCACTACAAGTCCGAGCTGCAGAGTGAGGCCCTGTGCCAAACAAACAAATTAATTAATCTTTAATAAAATAAAATAAAATTGGTGATGATGGTGTTGTTAGGCAAATTTTGATTTTCCCAGACACCAAGATAAAAGTACTGCTTTTAAGATTTCAAGTTTTGTTCCCAGGGACCAGATCATACTGCTACATTGTTTAAAGTGTATTGTTCACAAGTATGCAGTATAAGGAACAGAATATAAGAATTATTTACTATAAATATTGTGATGATTCCTTTGCAAACAAGCACCTTATTTAAACATATAACTAAAATGAATCTAAGATTTCTTAAGTGATAATTGAGGACTTCAGAAGATATTGTACAAAGGTACATATTTAGGTAACCATTTTGTACTCTGTGAGTGTGGTGACACTTTACTTACCTTCATAAATCTCATGATACACTCCTTTTCAAAACTCTGTTAATTTTTGTCATTGTAAGAATGAAATGAGTTATTGAATAATAATTGGGATGTACTACCAAGTTTGCCCTCTTAATTATTTTTTTATCTTCGTATTTTTAAAATTTATTTATTCATTTATTTATTTGGCACAGGGTCTCAATTACGCAGCTCAGACCTGTGGTGATTCTTCTGTCAGTCTCCCCAGCATTGGGGTGACAGGTATGTGTCTGGTTTCAGTGGTTGGCGTGGCACACCTGGGGTCCCCAGGCCAGCATAGCATGTGGTGCTAGAGTTGGAACCCAAGTCCTTGTGCTTACCAGGCAGGCATTTAGACTATCTAGATATCTCTACAGCCCTATCTTCATGTTGTTATACAGAATATTTTGAATCTTAAGCATCAAATTATTGGCATGGAATGGTATTCCATAGTCATCAGGTTTCTTGAGTTATAACTATATTTTCCTAGCAATAATTTGTTTTTCAAATAAAATTGTATACGGAAGTCTTATAATAAAACAGAAAATGTAGCAATAGTTTTAGAGCAGATAGAGAAAAGGAAGTAAAGAGAATTAATATATTTTATACACTTCTACCAACTCCGCAGGGTAAATGTAATCATTACGTACCACACACATGTACTAATAATAATCTTTAAAATTTAATAAAGTTTAATGGCTCTATTTTAAGAAAAGAAGCAAGCTTGATCTAATCTCCTGCTGCAAGGACCTGAAAATTATCTGGAGTACAGTTTACTGAGTATTGAGCCTATTATTTTTTATCTGCTCAGAATCTTTTCTGAATCGTTTTGTCAGATGACAATGCTGTGTGTTCTGTAATACTGGACAGTGGCATGGTATCAAACAGAAGAAGCCATGCTTTCTCACTTCTTTTATATTTTAGCAAATATATCAATCAAATAACTAAAGATCCCCGTAGTAAATCTCTAACACTTCTCTATTTTATGTGTTTTCTTCTTAGTGATTATTCATAAAATAGCCCTCCAGCTATTTGAAGATAGTATATAGCTTTACAATCTCTATAAAAGCAGGAAGAAATAAGCTTAGTGCACAAATTTCCCTTCTGCAGAAATGAAATAATTTCTGGTCCTCCCTTTGTTTTTTGTGGGTGAATCTGTGCTTTGGTTGCAGTGGTAACCTCTTACGTGTGGCCACAGAGTAAAGTGAAGTCCTAAGGCAGAAATTAGATGAAGGTTAGCTGTGGATCAGGGGAGTCACAAGGAGATGCACAGTTTCATGTTTTAAAGTACTTGGAGGGGCTGGGAAGGTAGCTCAGTATTTTGCCTGCCTGCCTAGAAAGTGCAAGGATCCAGGTTCAATCCCTGGTACTGCATATTGTGCCTGCCCAGAAACAACTGGGTGCACATTTTAGGCTACCCAAACTGGGCGTGGTGGTGGCCTCCTGTAAGCCCAGCGTTGGGGAGGCTGAGACAGGAGGATCACTATGAGTCTGAGCTGTGTAGTGAGACACTGTACCAAATAAATGAATAAATAAATAAATAAATAAATAAATAAATAAATGATTAAAAATTAAAAAAATAGTCTGAGAGGCAGGAAATAAGTCTAAAATTAAAATGTTACATGGAAGAATATTTTGTGAAGGACTTTTTCTTAGAGAAAGGGATCTGCTAGTTGTGTTTTCATGGATTAGTTCTATTATGAGAACTACTGAATGTCACAGAGCATCTAATGATGTCTTGAAGATCAGTACAGCTAGCTATAGCTGTTATGGCTTCCGTTTTCTTGGCACACTGACTGGGATGTTTGAAATCTCAGTCCAGTAATGTCCAGTGTGTTCTGTCTACCTTCAGCAGTCACACTGCTGTTGTGGAAAGCTTGTCATCTCTCCTCGCCTCGCCTTCTCCTTTCAGTTGTTTCAAGTAGATGGAGGTATCAAGCTCTGTTTTATTTACTTTCCCTTAGGTCATTATCCCTTTTGGCACAATAAGAAGTCAAGGAAAAGAGAGTGAATTGTTTTGGTGTTTAATGCCTAAGCATTTATAAATAGCAATAACAGCAAGATGCATGACGAAGAAGTCAAGACAACCTTAGTAGTTAGGAAGAGAGATGAAAGAAATGACAAAAACCCCAGTAACTAAATAAGATGATATTTTGTACATTCTATATATAATTCTAAATGAGTATAAGCAATCCCACTAATATTTCTAGGGAAATAATGTGGTGACTCAAATGAACCTTTTACAGAAATAAGTAATTTACAGAGAACATTTGATGGTTATACAGTCTGAAATTTTAAAATTTAAAAAATTTAAAAGCTAGTAGCTTTTATAAAATTAGTGCCTTTTTTTTTAAAAATTTTTATTTATTTATTTTTTTGCGGAACCAGGGATTGAACTCAGGCCCTTATGCTTGCCAGGGAAGCGCTTATTCCACTGAGCCATCTCCCTGGCCTATAAAATTAGTGCCTTATTATTTATAGAAATCAGTATGTTTTGTTTGGCAGTTTTAAATATAGATTAATGTACTTTCATAATTCCCACCCCACTTCATCATTTGTGATGCAGTTTCTTCATTTCTGCAATGACTTCTAGCTGAGTCTTTGACTGACACAATTGCCAAATACATTGGCTGCTGAAAAGTTATGTTGACTACTATATTGTTTGTTTTCTTGCTAAAGTCTTTTGAGCCAGCGCTCCGAAGACCCCTCCCCTTCTAAAGGGCCAGGGATGGCTGTGTGGGGGAGATTCTCACTTTTGGGGCTGAGTAAGACAGTGACTTCTACAGCATGGCCTCTCCATCCGTCTGGTCTTGCTGGGCTGTGGTCGGGGGGGGCATTTACTCCTTGGAGGCTATGTGGACCATGACGTCCACCACCCTATTGCTGTAGCTGAACTCATTGTCATACCAGGAAATGAGCTTAACAAAGTGATCATTAAGGGCAATGCCAGCCTCTGCATCAAAAGTGGAAGAGTGGGTGTCACTGTTGAAGTTGCAAGACACAACCTGATCCTTGGTGTAGCCCAGGATTCCTTTGAGGGGACCATCTGACACCTGCTTTACCACCTTCTTGATGTTGTAGTGTTTAGCTACTTTCTCTGGGCAGTGGGTCAGATCCACCACTGACACGTTGGGAGTGGGCACACGGAAGCCCATGCCTGTGAGTTTTCTGTTCAGCTCCACGATAACCTTGCCCATGGCCTTGGCAGTGCCAGTGGATGCAGAGTTGATGTTCTAGACAGCCCTGCGGCCATCACTCCACAGCTTCCCAGAGGTGCTGTCCACTGTCTTCTGGGTCGCAGTGATGGCATTGCCTGTGGTCCTGAGTCCCTCCATGATGCCTGAATTATCGTGGATGACCTTGACAAGCAGGCCTAAGACTTTGGTGGTATAGGAAGCATTATTGACAATCTTGAGGGAGTCGTCATACTTCTCGTTATTCACACCTATCACAAACATAGGGGCATCAGTGGAAGGAGCAGAGATGATGATCCTTTTGGCACCACCCTTCAGGTGAGCCCAGCCTTTTCCATGGAGGTGAAGGCACCAGTGGACTCTACCACGTACTCAGTGCCGGCATCACCCCACCTGATGTTGGCAGGATCTCACTCTTGGAAGATGGTGATGGCCTTTCTGTTGAGGATGAGTTTCCTGTTCTCAGCCTTGACACTGCCATGGAAATAACTGTGGGTGGAATCACATTGGAACATGTAGACCATGTAGTTGAGGTCAATGAAGGGGTCACTGATAACCATAACATCCACCTTACCAGAGTTACAAGCAGCCGTGGTGACCAGGCATCCAATACAGCCTAATCCATTCACACCGACCTTTGTCATCTTGTCTGGATTGCTCCTGGATGCATAGGAAGAAAGGCTGTTGGTAGGCATGAAGGAGCAGAGAGCCCACAATGTTCTTTTAGTTATCTACTTTAATTTCTCCAATACACCTCATCAATATGGATGTATTTTAAAATATAGCCTCTTTTCTATATAACACAAAGATCAGTTTTATCAATTTCCTGCCCAAATATACAATGTTTCATTTTTCGTGAAGTCCTGATTCCTTCAGTTGAGTTGCTTTCTTATAGCTTGTCTTGAAGTGTTTGTACTTGTGAGTTCTGCTTGGTAATCAAATACGTCTTCTTCAACTCTTTTCTCCTATTGCTTTGTTTGGCCTGATTTCCTTTATACAATATTTTCTGGAGAAGAACTTAGCATATTAAAGTATATTTTGTTGATTTTTTTCATTCATTGTTTATTCTTTTTGTGTTACTTACATTATCCTTTGATTCCTGTACAACTGTACTAAAAAGTGCTTGTCATCAAATTAAAATGGTAATTTTTCCATTTGTAAGATTTTTAAAGTAGAGTATTTTCTTAGTGATCTTAATTTCTGTATTACACAAGTAAATACTTGCAAAAGATATATTAGAATGTTGTCTATTATAGATTTCCATAAATATTTTTGATCTTCAAGTATCTAATAAAATATTATATACAGATGTTTAAGGTTGATATTGTTCTTGAAATTGAAAAATTAAACTGAAAGATACATTGCCATTAATCCACTTAATGTACTCTCCTATATTGTGAACTCTGTTATCCTATGATTCTGGTCATTTTCTAAAGTCATTTAAGAAGTCCTCCTTTTGGTCCTCATGAGATATGGTAAGTAATAGAGTGAATACTGCTGCTGAATGTAATGCAGTGGAAAGCCAGGCTCAAGAAAACATGAGGATGTATTCTAACTCATGCTACTTATTAGCTCTGACACTGTGAAACTTATGGCTCTTTCCAAAGTTGTAACATTGAGGGCCGGGGAGTTGGCTCAGTAGCATAAACTCCTGCCTGACAAGTGTAAGGTCCTGAGTTCAATTCTTGGTACTGAAAAAAACAAAACAAAACAAAACAAACAAACAAAAAGCTATGACCTTCACAAAAGGTGAATATTTTAAATTGGTGATGCAGCAAGGGTAGTGTAATTATTGACACTTAAGAAAGAATACATGCAAAACTTCTCCAGAAAGAGCTATGGATGGTTAGGTGAATGTTTGGAAAGTCAAGTAGTATGTTCAGAGGAGGATTAGAGGCAATGTATTTCTTTCTTTCTTACTTTTTTTTTTTTTTTCTTTTTTGTATTTTAGGGAAGAGTCTGCAAGGTGTTCAGGGTCTCATTACTAGATCCAACTTGTAGTGATCTGTTTGTTTCAGCCTCCCAAGAGCTGGGATTACAGGTGCACACCACTGCTTCCAGTCCCAAATGCTGCCTCAGTGTGCCTTGGGGGCACGGCCAACATGACTGGCCCAGGGACCAAACCCCTAGCCCCTGCACCTGCTTGCAGGCACTTTAATCTGCTGAGCTTTTGGCTGGCCCTGTATTTCTTGCTATAATAAAATATTTTAAATAGTGTCTTCTATATGTTTCTACATTTAATGCATAAATTATAAATGTGTAATTAAACAATGGGAAGACAAGCACAGTCATGGATACTGCACTCCCAATCAATTGGAAGGCAATGACCAGGAAATCATTTCAGTCCAGGAACTGAAGACCAGTTTGAGCAACATAGTCACACATTATTTCACAATTAATCAATGCATCAAGTAATAAATGAAGTCATGAATAAATTATATATAAATATATTTCCATGCTTATTAAAATTAATCTAGACATCTTTGTAACCTTAATTTTCCATGCCTTGAAATGTCTTAGAATTTAATTAGTAAAAATGAGCACTAAAGGCTATTTAGATCTTTTTTAAAATTTATATTTAGTAGAGGGTCTACAGGGTCTCACTACACAGGTTAGACTCATGATTCTCCTGTTTTCAGCCTCCCAAAAAGCTAGGATTACAGGTGCACACCACCATGCCTGGTCTCACTCGCTATCTTAGTGTACCAGAGGGACGGATCCAGCACAGCATGCTGGGAGTCCACATGCCAGGGATTGAACCCAGTCCCTGCATCTGCCTAAGCAAGCACTTTAATCCCCTGAGATATCTGGCCAGCTTTGCTCTTTAGCTCTTTGATGGTTGTAAATAATACTTGGAATACCTTGCTATCTTCAATTTAGGAAAAGAAAAGTTGTCAGAATGACCATTTTTCATTAGTCTAAACACAATATGAAAATCCCAAAGTGGTAAATCACAATCATCCATTAACTTTGTCTTTCTTCTGATAGATAGAAGCAACAAGTTTAATTTGGTTTGTCATATAAGTTGAAACAAATTCTTTGGAGTATCTTTTTATTGTGAAGGTCTTTATATTACACAGCTCTGACACTTAGGTTCCTGTACTCTTGACCACATCATCAGGATAACGGCTGCAATGGGCTGACATAAAAATTGTGAAATATAACCATGTCAATTTGAGGTGAAGAATGAGAAGATCAGCAGCAAGCATGCAAGCAGTTCTCTTTTACTTTTCTCATGCAGTATCCAAAGACAGTTGCTAAAATAAAAACAAGGCGGGATTACGTACAAAAACATGGCCATCTGCATTGAAAACTATTCCATATAGTTTATAGCAATCTCCTTCAGTCCTCACGGCATTATAAATCATAGTGTCAATGAAACCAGTGGATTCTTTATCCTCTCAGCATAAATAATAATGAATTCTGGATGAGTAAGCAAGTAGATATTTGTAAGACTTTTTAAGTACTTTGATTTAGAGTAGTCGGTGAGCTCATTAAAACAGAAAAGACAAGTGAAAGTAAACAGCATAAAACAGATATGATAATTTAACTCTGATTTTTTACTAAATGCTTGAGGGTTGAACACAGTTTATAGGCTAGTAATAAATACTGCCTTTTAGAGAAGTAAACATTATAGAGAAGAAGACAAGTCTGATTTCACAATGAATAAATAAATAAATAAGTCATTGTGAGCTTTTAGCTTTCAATTTATTACATTAAAATGAATCATTACTGAAGCTATTAAGTGCACCCTTTCTTTTATGCCTTTGAATTCTTTGGAATAATTTTCGAATGTTTATTCTCAGAAGTTAGCTTCATGGTCCATTTCTACCACAATGCATTTTTGCGTTAAAAATGTTGGTACTTCTTATCAGGACAGGAAAAGTCTGAGGAAGGCCTTGCTCCTGAGAATGATTTCAGAGTTCCTTAAAAAGAATCTCAGTTGACAGATCTTGACTTTAGGTTTATCCTGTCTTTGAAGCTGGAAGGTTGTGTGAGAATTCTGCCTGTTAACAAGCCAGGCAAGTATTCAAGGGGTGTGACAAAAGTTTATGTTACTATTTTACTTGTAGCACTTTCACGCATGTAACCAAATTTAACTTCACTTCATATAATCCATTTTATTCATAGACAAAAGGTAATGGAGGTCCATATAGGAGCTTTGCTGCACAGTTAAAATAAAATAATATTTTCATAGGTATGAATTTTACAATATTAAATTAAAACTTTTTTGCAAAATAGCTGAAGCATAGGATTCTCTGGATCCCATGCTATATATATTTGTAATGATAGTGAAGTTTTGTGAACGGATATACTCCCCCTTATATGTATCGATGAAATAATTATCCTCCCTTGTTACAAAATTATACTAAGGAATCAAAACACTGGAAGAATATTGAGTGAAAATATAGAAAACACATTCATTATTTGTGATTAATGGAACAAAGATTTATTCAAAAATGGAACATGATAAGAAAGAAAAACAATAAAAATAAATCAAGAAAATGGAACAATCAGTTTTGATATCTTTATAGATTTTGTTCAAGGATAAATTCTTAGTTACACATGTTATGTGAAATTGTACCAAGGCAGTTATTTATAAGAACTATTTACAAGAACTCAACAGTTTTATGCAATATTTCACTTCTTACAAACATAGGGCCTGAACACCACACACACTCAGCTCCTATCGCCTTGGAGGTAAGAAGTCCAAACTGGGTTATGCTAGACTGCATTCTGAGTGCCAGCCAGAGCCCATACATTCTGGAGGTTTTGGGGGCGAATCAGCTGGTATCACTATTGTTAATGTCTGAATTTAATTATATCTGCAAAATTTCTTGTGCCAGAAGACTACACACTCACAAGCTATCAGCACCAGAGCTGAGAAGTGAATCCTTTGGGGCACCCTTTATTCTGCCTGCTACGAGCTCATAACAGGAATTTATGTGGGAAGCAAGGTGCTATTGCAGACACTGTTGCAGACACAGAGTGGCGGGTCTAAGTTATGACTCTAATATTGCCCTGACATGCTCTGTCACCAGTTCTCTACCAGCATCATTTCTGTAACTGAATAAACAGAAAAAAAAAGCTTAATAAGTCAGGCATGCTTGAATATTTCCCAGAATATGTCATAAAAATCAAATAATGTAACCTAGGCAAGTGGATTCTGCCAAGAATATGCAATTTACAGAAGCTAAGGGTTTACTAATAATGTTCAGAGAATTAAAATTGCTGACAAACTAAATGTATATCACAACTTCAATAGCCTGTCAAGTGCCGTTGAGAGAAAAGATGCCAAAAACAACATTTTCACAACATTGGGTCCATGACCTCTTGGCAGCCTTGTGCAACATTATCATGGGAGACCCTGTGAAACTTCCAAAGGAGATAAATGTAACTGTGTGAGGAAGGAGGATTGTACTTAGAGCAGTGAGTGTTGTGCATGGGGGCTTGAAGGTGAAGCTGCTTCTTAAAGAGCCTGAAACTCTTTATTTCATCCTGCCCAGTGGAAAACAGAACAGAACGTGGTGTCCGTTGTGTGTAGTCGTAGCTGTAGCCTTGTGAGGTACTTGCTTTTGGGTGTTGAATCTTCTCGCTTCACTCTGGGAAACCTAAGGATCAATAAATGTAATAATGTGTTCTGTGGATAAAATTTGCCCTTTGAAACAGTAAGCAATCAACAGAAACTCAGACAAATCCATGCAAAATTTGAAATTATGCTAGGAAATTAAAGTGCACTGAGATTACTGAGGTGGGAAAGTGACCAAACTGATATATGGACTGTTAAACAATCCTCTCTTCTTACCTTGATTCAGGTCGTCTTCCTCTTTGTGCTTTTATGGCACCATTTGTTTTTGAGCTCGTCACTTGAAATGGTGCTTCACTTTGAAGGTTTCTATTTATATTTATGATGTCTAACCATGCTTAAATTGATCTCCTGCATCTTCACATTTTTGCACCTACAATTGAAGATCTTTCAATTAATGTTGCTACAGATACCTGGCATTTAATTATATTAGCCTTTAGATTTCTTTTCATTAAAATTCATCACTTTCTTTGAGAACTTTGTGTAATTTATCGAAAGGCCACAGAAATACCTCTTCGGAGAATGGGGATATGGAAGGTAGGAGAATGAGAGCAAGTGGAAAGGAGACAGAGGGAAAGAAAGAAAAAAATTAGTGTGCTTCGTAGTTTCCTACTATATGATATGGAACATTTTATTTGTTTTGTTTAATCTAAAGAGGTAATTGTTTATGCGCCCTGGATACAAATGTATGCCTAGGATACATATTTAAATGTTGAATTATAACTCACAGGGAGCAAGCCTCTTCAATTCATAAAACACTATGAAACAAAGTTGCTATGTCATTCTATCTTTTAAAGTACTTTATAAAGAAGAAACAACCTAGACTGTCTTTTCACATACTATGCTGGGTTGGAAAATTTTTTTGCACTTGTTAGTAAGAACTAATACACACCTCAGAGGACTGCTGTGAGGATTACATCATGTTATGCATAATACTTTAATTAGAAATGACAGGTAAGGCAATTAATAGTGAAACCGAGGGAGAGGGAAAAGGCAATATGAAGAATGTCCACAATTATTTATTATTTTTAAAATTTCTTAATATGTGGCCTTTTGTGAAGTAGGCTTACCACTGGGCTTGTCTTCAAGGAGAAAAGGTAGATGGGCAGTCTTAAGGGTGATTCAGGGTCTGTGGCCTCTTGCTGAGCTTCACTGTGCACATCTTGCAAGCTTCTCTTTCCTGGAATTTCTAGGAAATTTGGACAATAATTGTTTGTCTTTCAAGTTTAAAAGTTCTGTATTTTTAAAATATAACAGGGGTGAAGTATATTTTACACCAAGCCACTGCTTTTCAAATCTTCCATGTAAAATTTGTACCACTTTTTTTTAAATGTATTTAGTGCAGGATCTACAGGGTCGTACTATACAGATCAGATTCCTAGTGATCCTTCCTACTTTTCAGCCTCCCAAGTGCTGAGATTAAAGGAGCCAGTCACCACTCTCAGTCTCCATCGCCATGCCAGCCTGCCTGGCACAGAAGGCCATGGAGAAGGAACGCCTTACCTCTGTATCTGCCTAAGCAGGTGCTTTAATTTACTGAGCTATCTGGCCAGCCAGTAGTACTGTTTTGATTGAACAAACTCAGAAAAAGACAACTCACTGCCCTGAAAAGAGAAATTTTACCTCAAACTTGTCACAATAGTAGAGCACTTGTTTTGTAGTGTATCAGTATCTGTCTTCCTATAGTGATGTTGCAGATATGGTGATACATGTATTTTTTTTTTTGAAATTCTCATTAAATTCCACTGTAGTATTTTTCCTACACATTTTATAAATTCTTAAAATAATTTGACTCAAAGTGATTATAAGTCTTAATCACTTTGAGGAGAAGGAATCCTAATTAATCACTTAATTACTTCTCTGTTTCTACTGGTTTTCTATTCATTTCATTTATATGCATAACTGGTTTAATAGCTTTTAGTGAATAGGTTGTTTGAACTAATTGACTGGAGAGCCAAATAATCAAACCAATGTTGCATGGAGATTTGGAGTAAATATCTCATCTTATAGAATTTAACTGGTCATTAGTCTGCTTTATGAAAGTCTTAACTAATTCCTACTGACCTCTTTGCCCTGTAGTGTTCCTGTGGGTCATTCTATTCAGATGAAATAGCTTACTTGGGCAAAGGAAATCACTGAGCAAATCAGTAACACAATTTATTCCCTAATAGTTTCCTATTTACTTAACAGCTTGAGATTTAAAAAATTGTTCACTCTACTATTACTTTTATGGTCTTTGATAAGCCCATAACTTCTTTGAGGCACTGCTTTCATTTCAGGGATTAAGGACTTTCCAGTTATTTTTATGCCAAACTGTAACCTTTATATACATTTTCAGTATTTGACTTTTTATTTTGCATCAGTTATGGATTTACATGCAGTTGTAATAGATAATACAGAAGATCTAATATGCTATTTTTCCTCCACCTCCCAGCGGGATGGTAACACAGAACTGTAGAAAAGTATCATAGAATATGAGCATTGGTGACAGCCCATATACTTTATTCAGATTTCACTAGTTTTAAACACACTGGTGGGTTGGGATGGTGTGTGTGTGTATTTCTCTGCAACTTCATCACATTTCAACTCATTACGATCATAGTCAAGACTCAAAATGCTACTGGAATAGAAATACTCACAGAAGTTCTCATGGGTATCTGTTATGGTGGTCTCCTCATGCTGTTCCTCTTCTTTCCCTGGCAAATTTGCCACACACCAGAGAAAAGAGAACATTTTACTAAGTGGGTCGAGGTCACTTGATAGCTACATGGTTTGCTATATCCTACTTTAACAAAGCTTAATCCTTACCTCATACCAAATACAGAAATTAACTTTATACTTGTCCCCCCCCATTATATGGGAGCTTTACTTTTAGCAATTTCCAGTACTTAGAATCAGTCACAGTCAAAAAATGTTGAGCAACAGAAATTCCAAAAATAAAGAAGTCACGAGTGTGCTTGCACACTGCTGTGATGAGTGTGATGATGTGTGTCTTCCTGCTCTGTCTCACCCCGTTCTTCTGCTCAGTTTATCTGTACTACCTGCCCCAGTCACTCTGTAAGTAAAGGAGCTAGCATAACAGCTGTTGCAGTACTGCGGTACTTGGACTTAAGAAACCTTCATTTTACTTAAAATTGGCACCAAAGCATACAAGCAATCACTCTGGAAATGAGGATATATATCAAAGAAAGTGTTAAAGTGCTTCTTTTATGCAAAATGGTAAAAGATTAGTACTTTGTAAGGAAAGGAAAGAAAAAAGAAAAACTCATGTGCTGAGGCTGCTATGGATCTAACCAGAAGAAAAAGAAAGTAAATTCTGATTAGTTTTGCTGTCACACCTTGAACTGCAAAAGTTTTTGCCACAGGATATAATAAGTGCTTCTGTGTATTGGGGAAAGCAATAAATTACCAGGCTTGTATAAAGTTTAATTTTGTCAACCTGATTGCAAACAAAAGCACCTTGGAAGCCAGGAGAGTGCAATTCTGGCCATGTCTGTGAGTGTATCTCTAGTGATAGCTGGCAGATGGGGCAGCAAATTGCTGGGGAAACCTTTCTTCAGTATGGGTGGTACCATCAACAAAAAGTGGAGGAAAGCTGGTTTGTCTCTGTGTCTGTCTGTCTGTCTCTCTTCTGGCTTCCAGGAGATGAGAAGCCTTTCTTTTCCATATACTTCTACCACAATATTCTGCCTCATTGTAGGCCTAGAAGCAGTAAGGCTTCTACACTTTAAACTGCTAAATTGAATATTGACAAAAAGTGGTATCATAAGGCAATAGAATTGAATAGAGAACTTGAAGTAAACAGACAACTAATTTTTGGGAAGGTGCTAAATATTTGGTTTGGTCTAAAGAGTCTTTTTAATAAATTGTACTGGGGAAAAATGGATATCCACATGGAGAAGAATGAAACTAGATTTTATCTATTAGTAAAAAAAAAGTAAATACAAATAAGTTAAGTGCTTAAATATGTTATGAAACTATGATGCTAATAGAAGAAATCATAAAAAAGTCTTCGTGACTTTATAATAGATAAGTATTTTCTTGAAAAGAGTCAAGAATCTCATGAAAAGAAAAAGCAAAAATATACAAATGGGGTCACACGAAAATGAAAGCCTTCTGCACGACGAAGGAAATGATCAGCTGAATGAAGGCGATTTGCATAAGGTGTGAAAATATTTGCTATGAATTTGACAAGGGCTTGTATCCAGAATATATAGAAAACTCCAGAACTCTAGAGCAACTAATAAATAATCTACTAGAGATATCTTTAAAAAGGATGAAAAACTGGCTAACATGTCAGAAATTGCTTGACATCAGTAATCATTAAGGAGATGATAATCAGAACCAAAAGACTAAAAAAAAAAAAAAGGGCCAGCCAAATAGCTTAGTGGATTACAACACATGCAAGCAGGCACAGGGGCCAGGGGTTCAATCTCTGGGCCTGCTGTGCTGGCCCTGCCCCTAGGGCATGCTGGGATTGTGATTGAGACTGAGCCTGGTGGCGTGTGTCTATAATCCCAGCTCTTGAGAGACTAAAGAGGTGGATCACTGGGAGTCCAATATTGTAGTGAGACTCCAATCACCCCATACACCCTTCCCTAAAATATGAAAAAAAAAACAAAAACCAAAAGACTTAACTTCCCTTCAGGAAGAATGGCTATCATCAATAAGACTAAAGGTAGCAAATGCTGGCACAGATGGGGAGAAAAAAAGCCCTTGACATCCAATAATGGTGGAATGAAAACTTCCTCAGCCATTATTGAAAACAACTAAAAATAGAACTTCCATATGATACAGTAATTCAAGTCTGAATACACGTACAGAGTCAGCTCAGAGAGACGCCTACACTACAATCGTTAGTGCAACACTATAACTCCCAAAAGAATGGAAATATTTTGTGTTCATTAATAATGAGATAATTATAGATATAACAATCTATGTATATCTATAAAAAATGAAACCCTGTCCAGCCATAAAAGCAATGATGTCTGACTTTTGCTACAATATGTGTAGAATTTCAAATCACATCGTGTTTAATGAAATAAGCCAGAAACAGAAAGACATATGCTGCATGATCTTACTTACATGTGGAGCCAAAAAAGTACTGCTATGGAAGAAAGTGAGAATGGCATTGCGACTACCGAATGTTGGGGAGAATGCAGTGGAATGGAGAACATGAAAAGGCTGATTAATGGGTATTGAGTAACAGTTATACAATAGCAAGAAATGCCGACCTGCTATTGCACAGTAGGATAACTGTTGATCGCACTGATAAATGTACATCTCGGCCAGCCAGATAGCTCAGTGGACTAAAGTGCCTGTTTAGGCAAGTACAGAGGACTGGGGTTCGACCCCCATGCCATGCCAGCCCTGTGCCCAGGGCATGGTGAGAGGACAATTGAGGCTGGGCATGGTGGTGGGCACCTGTAATCCCAGCGTTTGGGAGGCTGAAAATAGGAAGGATCATTACGAGTCCTGTTTGTGCATACAAGATCCTGTAAAGCCTGTACTCAAACATTAAAAAAAAAAAAAAAAAAAAAAAAGATAAATGTACAAATCTAAAGAGGCTAGAAGAAGGGCTCTGGAAAATTTTCACCATTGAAAATAAAAACAATTAAGGAAAGAGATACAATTAATCTGGTGTAAACATTTTATAGTGTACACTGTATTAAAGTGTCACATAGTATCCCTAGAATGTGTACTTATTATTTTTATGTGTGAATTAAAATATGTTTGATTTTTTAAAATTATAATAAAAAATCATAAATTGACATAATAATTTGTTAAGATTATAATCTTACGTAATTAAATATGATCTGACTACTAGTTTAATGAAGAAAAATAAAATAATGTTTATAGGCTGGCCAATTATGATTGTCTGAAATTCAAAATCATATGTCTGCTAACAAAGGATTGGTAAACTTTTATATATGTATTAAATGAAATACTGCTCTACGTTACAAAGAAATACACTTCTGGGCATGATGGTACATACCTATAATCCCAGCACTTGGGAGGCTCAGGAAGGAGAATTGCTGAGAGTTTGAGGCTGGTCTGGACTAGAAGACAAAGAAGAGAAGGGAATATACTAACACATACAACACCATAGGTAATCCCAGAATACATTTCATAAGTCAATGAAGTCTAATTCAAATGACTGCATAACTTTTGATTTCTCAGTAGAAGAAAAATTTATGGATATTACTGAAACTTTTTAAAAATGTAATTGTTTTATTATCTATGAATTTATTATTATCTGTGGATAATCCCTGTGGTCTGATTCCAGTTATGAAGGAAACCACACTGAAGACAAACTTATGTGCTCTTTAGCAATATTCATATCACTAAAATACATAAATACAGCATATTAAAATTTTAATACAGATAGATAGATACAAATGTAGATATATTGTCCTACCATCCTGCTCTTTCATGAAGTAAAATGACAATACCAAAGGGAAACTATTTTCATATAATATGTTACTATGAACCATTTAACACTTTTTTGATGCATTAGGAGTTGTAAAACAAAAATTTATAAGGGAAATATAATCAGAGAAAAGAAAAACATTTATTTCATGGATATTTACCAATTGTGAAGTCCTGAGACTATCACTTTTATAGAATTGAAACATTAGTTAATCTAGAATATAAGAACAAATGCTTACATCAGGAAGAGAAGAAGGAGGATGAAAGGAGAGAGGAGGGAGATGAAAATAAGGGTAAAGCCATGCTCCACTTGAGTGCTAGCTTCCCACAAGGCATGGGATCCCTGTGAGCTGCAAGTATGCACTAAAACAAACTGTCAATTGGAAAATTAAGACAAAAAAGAATTTCATTTAAGAAATACTAATTAGAATTTGAAGAAGCCAAATATAACATTTTGCATACTATTTAGTTCAAGGTATTTGGACCAATGAAACATTTTAAGCAATTATTGTGGTTCATGCAGTTATGGGGCAGACTTCTATAGTTTGTAATTAACTCATAATCCAGTGCTAGGATTATGAATGTGAGTGCTGCTGGGATTATGGGTGTGAGTGCTACACCTGGCTTGGGACGGATACTCAGAATGCAACAACGGGAGACAGACTTGCTCTCTGGTGCCATTTTTGTTGTTACTCGTTCCCTTGGTCTTGCTGTTTTCTGCTGCCCTGATCTGCCACCCTCTGCCGTGTGCCACTCTGCTTTGGAGCCAGCCGAGTAGGGACCGAAACCTCCACAGACTGTGAGCTAAACCAACCTCTTCTTCCTTAATTTTGGGCATGGGTATTTTGTGTCAGCAATAAGAGAAAAGTAACTCAGAGAGCAATACTAGGTTTTACCATATAACAGGAATCCTATTTTACTACTCATCTTAATATGTGCTGTCTATGACTGAAAGCTATAAAATCATCCCACTTTGGAGTCTTGAATAAAAACGATAAACTCAAGATATTAAAACTCAAAGAGTTTAACATTTTTTAATATATTTTACTCTAATAAAGAAGCAAATGTTTCTTTAGTCCATTTACCAGATAAGTTCTGAATCTGGAAATAGGATGCAGCAGCTATAATAATGTCAAAGCACTTTGAGTTGTCTCTTTTTAGGGAGAAATCATCATAAAAGGCCTCTGGGAAAGAAATTAAACAGATGCTCAGCTCCTGAATTTAGGAAAATGCCTAATTTAAAAGTGTGTTTAACACTTTTCTATTTTCATTAGTAAAATCATAACTTTTGAAAATCTTTTTCTTTCTAATTTCATTATCCTGTATTACCCTCTTGTTTCATAAGAGAAGTAAAGCTTAATAAGATAGTCTAATATGAAAATGGAAATTCTTAGAGGGAAATCAAAATGTTCGTTTCTGAAGGGATTTCAGATTAATTTGTCCACACACTACATACAATGAGAGGAAAATCAAAGAAATATTTTCATTAAAGAGAAAAATTGTTTTTTACTGCATAATAATTATACAGGGAGCCCTGCTGTCTTCTCAACAGGCGGCTCCCTGCTCAGTTGTGAAGGACACACAAATATGAACAGGAAAGTGTTGGGGAGCTGGGAAGCACACCATATGCACAACTTTCCTGCTCTTTTTATTTTACTTTTATTTCATTTTACATTTACTAAGCATGGAAGAAAATTAAAGCATGGGATATTTATAATATATACAAGATTACAATGCCTTCTTTAGTTTCATATAGGCTGGACAAGATCATACAGAATACAGGGACATTTTTCCATTTTCCTGTGCATAGCTAGATAGAAGAAAAACAAAATAAAGAATAATGGAGATGGTATGAATACTTATCCTACAAGTAACTTCAGTAGTTTGTATTCTCTTTTCATCAAGCTGTAGTAATCATACTGAATTCTATAAATGTCACTAAATCACTACTACATTTTCCTTTAGGGCGATGAAGTCTTTTGGGTTCTCTACATACTTCTGAGGCTCTGTGTTGTGAATATATATGTCCAACTATGACATCTAGAAAGCAAGTATAGCTGGTACGTTTTTCAAATTATCTTGAGCAGTCTGAATTACTGCATAAAAATGCATCATTTGCTTATCCTGCAACTACGGTTATAAGCAGCTATTGTTCAGGTCAGTGAAGATTTGCGTTCCTTAAACCAGAAGACAATGTGACTAATACAGTGTGAAAGGCAACTAAAGATGTTTTGGAAGAGGCCCACTGCATCATTGTCAGCCAAACTTGAGCAAACTGAGAAGCTGCAGTTGAGAAAGTCATGGGTGACCCATATCAATAGAAGACAGAGGCAGCCTCCCACACAAATGACAATCATTTGAAATGAAAGGTAATGGGACTGCATATACATATCAAGATGGAATGTCATAGGTTGTTTAAAATAGAGAAAGAATTAGACTTTTCACTAATTTAATTTGTGCTTCCCAGAAAGGAGAATTAATCTCTTCACTTAGACACAAGACAAACTGCAATTAAGGTGACAAAAATTTGTCAACCAATTATTTAGGAAAATTCTTTTCTCCCTGAGCTCCTTGACCTGCTACAGGTAGGTAAGAACTTCTGTCTCAACCAAAGTATTGTTTGCCAAGCTAAAAAGTGCACAGTCTCCATGATGTTCAATTTCAAAGAGTAACTGACCCCAGAAGAATGTGACTATAGGTTACAAGACATATGGCTAATGGAACAGAAATAAAACTTTTCCTGGACATAGAGAAGTTCTGATTTATTTATTATTCTGTCTCCAGAAAAGTCCTCTTTAGTTTTTGATTCCAAAAATATCTTAACCAATGTGGAAAGGCTAATGTGTAAGTGAAAATTTTGTTTTAAAAAAACCTATGTATCTTTATGTATATTATCTATATCCATATCTGTCTATATTATCCATATATTTATCTATACCATCTATATCTATATCCACTTACCTGTATCATCTGTATCGTGTAGATCATGTATCATCTATATGTGTATCTATCATATATTCTGTCACCTCTATCTTTATCACCTGCTGTATATTATTTGTTTTTTATTTTTTTAATTTTAATTTGGAGAATGAAAACAGAAGCAAAAACAAATAGAAGAAATGACAGAAACAGGGTAACATATAACAATACATATGTTACATATTTTCAAAACAGGGATAGCTAATTAACAATGGTTGCTATATTTATTTTTTATGAGAAAAAGAATAAAATAACAATGAAACAGTTTCAAGACAGGTTAGTATGACACTTACAATAATTAGTACATTGCATATTGTTGTCTTCCTATTATTATTCAGAGAGTTATTCAGAGGACAAGATACAGACATGATGTCTTGCCTAAATAATACTAGTACAAACATTTCCTCTCAGTGAACTAAGAGAAAGTAGCTGTGTATCTATCCTAACTATCTTGTGTGTACACACATATATATTTTCACACACACATACAAATACACACACAAAAATAAAACCAGACCTTCATTTATATCCCCCTTTTTTGTTCTGTTTTGTCAGAGATGTGTTTCATTGTTAGAGAAGCTATATTTGGAAAAGTATTTAAAGGACTTTTCATACTTGACGTCAGACCAAAGATTGTTGGTACTTGAATTTCAGCAAAATAACCCAACATTACCCAATAGGCTGTAATAGTAGTGAGTTATCAGCACAACTGGAAATTGTCTGTAGTTGTTGCCGTGAGCCTTTTATAGCTCAGTATATTAACATACCTTTACTTTTATGCTTCGTCATTACACTTTTCTGCTGAATGGCTAAGACCAAGTTAAAGCAAGACCTATATAATTCAAAATGCAACTTTTGCTATCTGGTAAGTTCAGTCAAATCCCCTCAGGGTTTACCCAGGAACCATGTACAGCACCTTGTGGATCTTTTGTCAGGGTCAGCCATGTGGGTGAGTCATGGCCATTGCTTGATCAATTTGCTCTCTGTGAAAGCCTGAGAGAATTTTTCTCTCCAGCTGACTCTCCTTAGGCACACTCTGTACCAATGATCATGGTCCTGCCGTCTATGTCTACATTTGTATCTAAATCTATATATGTCTACATCTGTGTTTCAGTGCTTGCCTTGAGAAAAACAGCCAAACTACGAGCTTGTTCATGCAGGCATGCCTGTAATTCCTGACTGGATTCGTCTCAGGGAGCAACAGACAAGTATTTCTTGTCTGAACAGTCCAGCACTTTAGAGTAGAGTGATAAAATTTGGTGCACTAAACATTCCATCCTTCCTGGCAGCATAAACTAGATTGTGCCCAGTGAGGGTTGCATAGCTTCTCTTTTCTGGGGCCCACATATGTAAGGAAATAATGAGGAACTTTTGGAAGAGATCCAGAGTGTCATTCCTGCTTCTTTTTATGTGTACAGCAAAAATTGAAATCCAATTCTATCTCTTCACAGATATCAGTTCAAATAGGGCAAGTACTGCCTCATAGCAAAAGGCAAACGAATCCTTCAGAAGACTGTTAATGAGAAAAGAATGAAGATCTCACTTGTAATGACCATTTAATTTTACATTAACTACCCTCTAAAGAAAGTCTTGTGGAATAATTCAAGAATATTCTCATAAAGGGTGAATTACTGAATTTCGTAATGGAAGCATAGACCTCAAAGTACCTAATTCACAAGGATAAGAATTATAAGAAGAGATATCTCCCAGCATATGGAGCACCTGAGATCTACATGGGGTATTAATACTCAGTACCAGTATATGTAGTAAGCTACATAGAATACAAATACAGCCACACTGTATTCCTAAAGAATCAGATATTCCTAGAGAACATTCCTGAAGAAAGAGACAATGGTATTGAGCTAAAGAATGATGTCCAGATGGATTGTGTCTTTATTTTTGCACAAACAACTGAATTCATGCAATCTTTACATACACAACCCAAAAAGAATATTAGAATTTGAAACGTGAATGTTTTAATACTTACTGGTGTTGGTGCCAGTTTGTATGCACTTTTAGTCTGCTTTCTTTTCTGTACTAATTCAATTTTGAATTCAAGAAGTTGGCCAGTACTTTTGTGTTCTTAAAATAAGAAATTTGATATGATAAATGTTTCTGAAATTAAAGATGAAGTAAGACTTGTTCTCTACTTCCAAAAAATAAATACTCTACTCCTAAAGCTTTCTGTTTTACTGGTATCAGTGAAATGTATCAAAACTAATATATCTCAAATAATGCACTCTCTCTCTCTCTCTCTCTCAATGAAATACAACCAAATATTTTCATGAAGTTTTAAAGTCAATAACAAAGATTTTTATCATCCCAATTATGCCGCTGGTTAAACTAAAAAACCACTTGTCTCCTACCAAAACCCCTGATGAGGGTACCGGTCTAATCCCCCTGGTAATATGGCCTAGAGGTGCGAGAAGAATACAATGGAGAAAAAGTGGTGCAGTTGAGGAGCGCTGGGATGACTCAGTGTTCTCTCTGGAACAAAGGACTCCTTTTCAAACTCTCATGGCTTTTATTGGATGCCTCAGGGAGCAGGGTGGGAGTCTAGTGGAGTACACAGAGAAAAGAAACGTTGTAGCCAAACCTGCCAGAGGCCTCCAACCAGCAATACACAGACTATTTTGATGTATGGAAGTTTGGGGCTTTCATTCTCAAGAACATTTGTTTCAATATAGCCAGCTCTAGTGAGCTAAGTGAATGGGGTGAGGAAAGGCAAGGACAGGTTGTGGCAAGGGCTTTGCTTCTCTGCAGAGGGCAGCATGGTGGTCTCCCATGGTCTTCTCTTTGAAATCCTCTTACTGCCATTTGCTTAAAATAATCACTGGACATACATAAATGCCTGTGCTTGTGCCAAAAACTTTGTACAATGTATAAAGCAATGTACAGTTACATATATATATATATATATATATATATATATATATATATATATATATATATACAGAAAACAAAATTTTTTCATATAAGGGAAACAAATAGATGATTTATAATAAATACATTTACTATGAGATACAATGTTCACCAAGGGGTGCTTAGAAAGAACTTATATTAAAGGACTCAACAAACTATTTCTTTTTTTTTGTTGTTTTGGTCTTTTTTGAGACAAGATTTTGCACTGTAGTTCAGGCTGACTTTAAAGTCTCTTTATAGTACAGGCTGTGCCCCAACTCATGGTAATTCTCCTGCCTCAGCATCCTGGGTGCTGGGTCACAGGTGTGTTCCACCACACCTGGCTTTTGGTCAACTTCTAAGGTCATTCTAATAGAAGTATTTTAATATTTGGTATATTCTTGCACTGTTTATTGCTCTGGCAAAAATATTAAAGTGTTTACATCAGTGGCACTTAACACATTCACCAATGAAGTCCTCAACCCTATTCTACAGAATTTCAGTGTCAACCATTGAAAGGAGGAACACCACTGCTGACAAAGACTTTTCAGGTCTAACTGCATTTATACTTTGTAATAACTGAGAAAACACTTTGAAAAACTTCTTTAAGCTAGACAATATTTCAAAGTAGAAAAAAATGCCATTTCAAAAATAATTGTCAATTTCTGATGTTAAAATGCTTTATGAAACATTAGAATATTGAAAAATGTACTAATTCCAGTACTCTAAGAAGTGAATGCCAAAGCAGTTAGATACACAAAGAATTTATTGCAGAAAATTCCAAATGATACTTTCAGTTTCTTCACATTTTTGCTGTACATATTACTTAACCCAAACTCTTGTTGTAGATATGAGACTGTAAGTGCCTCTATCATTACGCATCAGGATGGAGATTTATTTGCGGTGGGGTAAGGACAGGAGGTCAAAACACTGCTTCACACATTTACTATTTTATTTATAATATTTTTGTTAGGTCTCTTGAGAATCTTGTCAGGAACAAAGAAAAAACATAGTAAGTAGTTGCAGAAATCTGGTACCAAATGGACATAACAGGCCCTGAACCTCTGGTATTTTCTCTTCTTTGAAGCACGCAGATCTCATTCTGCAATCCTGCTGAATGCTACACGATTACTCTCCCCATGCAGCTAAGGAAACAACTTTATGGTGATTCTCAAGCTATTCTGCTCAGGATCTTACACATAAAAGCTTTTTTTTTTTTTCTTATACAATGCATGGAGAAATTTTCAATGTAAATGAGAACTGTCCAATATCATAATATCATATGGAATTTCAAAAGCATTGAACATACATTGAAGACACAAAGAAAATGTGCTTTTTCTCCCATATAAATCATGATGACTCTAAGAAACAGATGCCAAATCACAGATATACAAGATTTATTGCTGAAAATTCCCAGGAAAAAAAAGAAGAAAGTAGAGGACAATGAAAAACTTCAGGCTTGATACAGATCTGATGTCTGTAAAGGAAGGAAACAAAAATAGATCAGATAGGGAATGTTGAGAGGAAGTACTTAAGCTGAGTTACACACTGAGAGAGCTTGAAAGGTCCTAACTCATTGCTGTTCAGCTCTTTCATCCAGTAGAATAATCACCTTAGGTAATACAATGCAGTGGGTGGGACAGGTGAAATGGGTGTGCACTGGTCCATTTCCCAGATCAGTACTGGTCAGCTTTGCCGTGGCTAGAACAAAACACTTGATACCTGCAACTTAAAGGAGGAAAGGTTCAATTTGGCTCATGACTTCAGAAATTTCAGAATATGGTTAGTTGGCTGAAAAAGAGAAATGTCATCACAGAGGGCACAGTGGAACCCAATTGCTCACCTCCTGGCGGCAAGGCTGTGGAGCACAGAGGAGCACCAACAAGTATCCTTTAGAGGCAGCCCCTGGTGACCTAGCTCCTCGCACCAGGCACTGCCTCCTAAAAGCACAATCAGCCATGAACATCCGTGGATTGGTTCACATCTCTAGAAATTTCTCGGTCCAGGCAGTTCAACAATTTAAAGCATCACAAGGCCTGTACCCAGGCTCAATTTACATAGACTCTTTTTTTCTACCTACATAAATGAAACTGATCCTTACTGATTCCAATAGATTTGTCCTTCTGAGAAAAAATTAGAAGAAAGTTTTGTGAGATAAGCTATAGTTTCTTTTATAGATTTAATGGAATTATTTCTACTCATAAGCCTGTTGCCCAGCATTGGCTACAAGAAGTGATAGCACTCTATCGCATTAATGCTTATGTCAGCTCTACAAAGAGAGTTGGTGCTCTCATACCAGAGGCCAATAGAAATAAGTAGTTAGCATGGCACAAGAAGGAAGGAAAGAACAAAAGAGAAAAAGAAATTAAGAAACTAAGATAGAAAAATATAAATTGAAAATATGCAACTACTATTAGCTATTGGAGAGAAGTAATCTCTAGGAAGGATAACTTTGGCCATTAAAATACAAAAAATAGTTTCAAAGCAGGATAGTAGCACAGTTACAATAGTTAATACATTGCATATTGTTGTCTTTGTAGTACTTATTCATAGTACAAGATACACACATGATATCATGTTTAAACATTATTTGTTCAAATTAATAAAAAAAGAAAATAAACAACAAAGATGAGGGAAAAGCAAAGAGTTAGGGGAAAAAAGGAAGGGAAAAAATCATGTAAGTGTATATATAGGATAGCTGAGATAATTGTACAGCTGTTTCTGTCAGTTCTTTGAAAATGGAAGGTAATGTTTAATTTTTTCATTTTGACTCTATTTGCTAAAATCTGTAATCTGAGTCACTAAATTGAAGACAGCAATGTGCAATACCAAAACCATGGTTGAAAAAAAATAGAAAGATGGCTTCTTAATATTATTAATAGATGATAGCTTTGCACACAAATAGGTACATCAGTAATGCCAGTTAATCTACTGACTTGACTTAAATTTTTAAAGAAATGTTTATATAGAAGTAGGATACAGTGAAATGAATAAAAACATTTTTTGTAGTACTGAGGATGAACTTTTCTGCAGAGGTATGTTCCCAAACCTTTCTTATATTTTATATTTTGAGAGAAATTGTCACCTGTTTTGTAAGTTGCCCTGGCCAGGCTTGAACTTGTGATTCCCCTGCCTCAGCATCCCAGAATGCTTGACTAAAGAGTGTCTTCATGCTATTTGAAGGAAAACTGATCGAACGCATTTCTACTGTGATTCCCTTTGAGTAGTCCAGATGTTGTGAGCTAAAAAGAAGAAAAGGAGTTTTGAAAAAGAGAATCACGGACTGTGAAGGACAGAGATATTCAGACATTAAATCTCATTCACTACTATCCAAGACTTCTCTTTGTTTATTTATGTATTTTTAATTAACTTTGCTGAGAAAGAAATAATAATGGGACAGTTTCAAAACCAATTAGTAGGACAGTAAAAATAATTAATACATTGCATATTGTTATCTTCATAGTATTCATAGTTCAAGATGCAGGCGTGCTTAAAACTTCTTTTTTATCTTGCTACTTCCCATGTTCACTTATATGATCTTTTTTATGGTTTTGGTGGAGCCGTATATATATATAGTAAGGTTAATTAGTACACCCCCTTGCTCTGGTTTGGAAGAGGATGTGATAGTGTGCTACTCATCTCTCAAATACAGTGTCAATAACAGTGTTCAAACATTTGTTTGCAGAGCACAGCAGTACTTAGTTTTCTGGCTACTAATCGTAGCAAGGGTAGAATTTAAAATTTTATCATTTAATTACATATATAAGGAAACACTGTTTTAACTTCCTTTGCCAACAGAGATATTTAACTCTGTTGGAGAAAATATAAAAAGACACACGATTATCTCATACATACTCTTAAACTTTAAGGCTATCTGAATGGGAAGCAACCTAGCAATGCTGGGTGTATGTGAGTCTTGCGTTTTTCTTGTGCAAACCCTAATTAAAAGGTAGAACAAGAGAAATATTTGTAACACCTATCTAGATTTTAAGTCAGATATATTTCAAATATTTAAAGTGAAGTGTGTGCATGTTTATAATAGAAATATTACAGTTTTGAAATATCTTTTATCACCTGACATATGTTTGATACCTTTGATGCCAGTAAATTTGTACATATCACTCATACTAAAAATGTATTATGGCGACATATTATGAAATCTGTCAGTCATTTACTTTGTGGCCTGTACATCTACTTTGTAGCCAGTACTTTGAGAAACATTAAATGGAGACATAAAAAGGGATTACTGTTGTGAGACAAGAAAGACAGCCAGCTACCTACAACCTAAGAAATAAGACTTCACAAAAGCATGGAATAAGCTGGCACCTTGGCTTTAGACTTTCAGGCTCAGATTGTGAGAAATGCATTTATGTTATTATTATTATTATTATTATTATTATTATTTTTTTTTTTTTTTTTGGTCTTTTTGAGACAGGGTCTCACTGTGCAGTTCAGGCTGGCCTTAAGTTCATCTTGTAGCTCAGGCTGGTCTTGAACTCACAACAATCCTCCTGCCTCAGCCTCCCAAGTGCTGGGATTACAGGCCTGCACCCCACGCCTGGCTTCCATTTATATTAATTATGAGCCACTTGAGCTGCAGGACTTCACTGTATCAGGCAAAGTGACACCCAGTGTTACATAAAAAGAACTACTTGGAATCTGTTCATATCTTTTCTAGAGGTTCCAAAAACACTATTGTTGGAAAAAAATCCCAAAATATGAGAATATACAAAGTACAGAGTGATTGCTTAAGCTTGTAACTAAAGAAAGCCATGAGTGCATTTAGCCAAATTTACTGATTTAGGTTTTGTGATAGTGATGTGTCATGGAATGTTTCTTCTGCTTCATTCAGTTTATGCTTCACTACTTATGTGAGAAATAACTGTTATATAGATATTTCCTACAATAACTTCAATATTTTTTCATTTTTTGTACTTTCTGATGTTCTTGCCAGTTTTTATGTCATAAGAAAGCCAACAGTTAGAAGCACAATATATGAGGATCACTTTTGCTGAAGACATAGATAAGGAAATAAAAGAACATAGGGCTATTAAAATTCCTATGACTATGTTTCTATTATTCCATATGCACTGAGATTTGTTTTCCTGAATTTTAAAACTCTATGTAGATCTCTATGGTGTTTATTTCTAGTTTTTTTTTTTTTTAATTGTGACTAAGACTTGAGATAATGCATCTTTTTGTAGTTGCTTCACATAAAATTTTAATGTTTTCTAAAAGCACTTATTAATTGTACTCCAGTGGTAGTCATGGAGGGATAAATACATGATATAATAAAGGCGTTTCTCAAAAGCATTATTCTGTGCACTGAGAGTTTAAACCATATGCTTAAGTTAATAAAAATGAATAAAAGATGTGGTGCTGTGTGGACATAGGGTTGTTGTAGACTTAGTTAAGTTGCAGTGATGTCACACAAATAGGGTGGGCCAGTCACCCAATATGACAAGTCCCCTTGTAAGAAAACGGCCACACGAAGAAAGAATCACACAGTAACAGAGGCAGACCTGCGAGCCAGACAGCTGTGAGCAAAGAAGATGGAGGCCTGCCCAAACCATGGCAGAAGCTCAAGCAGGAGGGCGAGACTGCCCTTTGTGTTTAAGAAGAATCAGATAGCTGTCCCTATGTGCTTTATAACAGGAACTAATCTACATTCCCATGCTTGCCATGACATACAATTACTACCATACTGTCTCTCAAGTAAATGTTTGTTAAAAAAAAGGTAATAAATGAAAACAAGTGAGAAGGAAAAAATGTCACAAGACTGTCCTGCTACAATGCTGTATATGGTTAGATTTTTAAATTTCTGTGTAAAAATATATAATTGTTTATTCCTATTTTTAAATATTTTTTATTTTTTAAATTTTTCTGTTCATATTCTTTAGGGACTTAAAGTTTAACATATCAATACTTGACGGAAAATACCTATTCCATGTTATGTCTAAGATATTTGATATTCAGGTAGATAGTGAAGTCAAGCTCACCTGCCTGCGTTGTAGGATAATAATAATAATAAGCTTATCTTCTGCAGGGTTAACAACCTAAGTTTGCAGACCAAATATTAAAGAAAAAGAAGGGCTGCAAAGACAGACAATATTATGGCCCTAGCCTTTCAAGGTCAGTGAAGACTCAGGACATAGGAGAACCTTTACTGTAACATCATGTAACTCAGTTGTGTCCCAAATTTTCGGATCAAGGAGATTATGGGGCCAAAGAGGAAATTGATTGATGAAGTAGAGTATGCCTAAGGAATCTCATATGGAGAGAAAACTTTCTTTGAGGCTTTCACAGAGAGAAAATTGGTCAATCAATGGCCGCTACTCATCCATATTACTGACACTGACAAAGGATCTACAAACTGTGGTACAGGGTTTCAGGGCAAATCCTGAAGTGATTTGACTGACCCTATCACATACAAAAGTTTCATTTCTTGTTATATAGGTCTTGCTTTATCTTCACCTTAACCATCCAGCAGAAAAATATAAAAATGAGGTGTGAAAGTAAATACAAGTCTACAATTTCTTTTCTTTTTTTTTTTTTTTTATACCCACAAATTTTATTCTCCTCTCTTCAAGAGGTGCAGCATAGGGCTCAGCTCCTTTAACATGGGTAAAATTTGCTGAGTTACTCCTGACAGAATTAGGATGCGTGACTTGGATCCAGAGACAAAAAAGATATGGCCTGCTTTATTCTCACAACCAAAGCTCTGGCCTCATCCTTGCCTTCCTCTGGGGTCTCTTGCCTGGGAGCAGCTGGCTGCTGCAGTCCAAGGCAACCTCAGAGCCCTACGGAGAAGTCCATCTGAGTCCCATGGCCAACAGTCAGCACTCGCTGGACTTGTGCATGAATCCTCTCGGAAACAGCTCTCCCAGCTCTCTCAAGCCTGCAAGGTCATTGCTGTCCCCACCAACAACCTGGCCACTGTGACACAAAAGACACAATCACTAGCCAGAATTATTGCTCACAAATTCCTGCCCCACAGAAACCATGTGACACATATGTCCACTGTTCAGGTGATGCCATGTGGTCCTACAACTCATTCAACCATGATAGATAACTAATGTGAGGACTGTAGCATAAAAAAGTATAAAGGGAGACACTGAAAGGCTTCAGACAACCAGACGGTGCAGAGTGGTCTGCTGTGTGGTCAGAAACGGGTTGCTTAGTCTCCATCATACTTGTTCGTCAAGAGCCAGTAAGATGTTAATGTGTACTTTGTGTGAGCCAGTTTCCCGATGGGTGACTGTAGGCATCCCCTTGCTTTCCAGTGCTTGTGGAGTCATTGATCAACTGAAGTTGGCCTCTGTCCACTTGGAGACAAAACAGGGGAGCTTTCGTCTTCGCACCACCACCAGTACTTGGAGTCAGTGATCAGAGGCTGGAACAGGATTTGTTTCTGTCCATTTTCTACACAGCAATCCAAATAATTCCAGAATGAGAGAGCCACACTTCCAAAAAGTGGCAGGTCTTGTACTAAGCTGAAGGAAGAGCCAGACTTTTAGAGCATCTTCCCAGGAGTCCAGCTCCATTTATTAGGGAGTTAGGGGAGAACACGGAATGATTGGTACTGGTCACAGTTTCATTTTAGAATGATGAAAATGGCATGAGCAGGACTACAGTGATGCACAGTTCTGTGATAGTGTTAGAAGACGTGAAAGACTTCCTTAATGGAGTCAGTTAAGCAAGTCCAATGAGTGAGTTATAGAGTCAGTGAATTTCATTTCAATTTTTAAAAAAGCCAGATGTGGTGGCCCACACCTGTAAGTCCAGTAACTCCTAATAGCTATAATATACAGATACTAAAATAAGTAAAATTATTCCTAGCTTAAAAAAAATGCTAAGACATGTTATTGATCTCTCTTCAGTGTTTGAAGAAATTACCAAGTTTAGTGTCTACTGTATTGATATGTCTTACTCATTTAGTTTGTGTATAGTCTTATAAAACAGTTGTTATTTCTGTTTCAAAGCTGAGAAAACTAGAGCTCACAAAATTTATGCAATTTTCTAAGTCATAAAGCAAGTGATAGAGTCCACCATAGATTCAAATCTAAGATGTCTAGTTATAGGTTTAATGTTCCTCCTACAATATCATGAAGGTCCAGCTCAACTGGCTTGGCAACTACTTTGGTATTTACCAAAAACATTGGTATTTACTTTTTGAATGGACATATTTACTCTCTTAGTAGATCTTAAGCATCTTATTGGCAGAACATTTGGGTGGGAATGGGTGTTGCGTGTTACTTTTTATTCCAATTAGTCTGGGATCTTGGTAACAAAGGAAGTTTATCTGAGGTGATAAAAATGCTAAGCTTGAGGCGATAAAAGCTTTGGGAACATCTGGGAGGCTGAGGCAGGAGAATCACCAGGAGTGCCAGGGCAGCTTGGACTACCTAGCAAGACCCTTTGTCAAAACAAACAAGTTTGAGATAATGACTAATTCAAGATGTTTAGGTTACTGCTTAAAATCTTATGTGTAGAAAACCCTTGCAGTCTACAGAACTGTAGAATGAAAATAAAATCAAATCTATGTGAATCTAGGCCCTAAGTGCCTTTTTTTTTTCTTTTACCACCAGAGAAACTTCAGACTATCCAGATGGTGGCCACAGTGTGTCTGGAAGCCAATTCCTAAGGCTATTAAAAGTGCAAGAAAATGACAACAGAGTAGAAGGGCTGGCTGGTATGTAAGTGTGAAAACAACACAAAAGGAGAAGAGCCTGAGCCACAAGGGGAGTATGACATGCGAAGAGGGGAGAGGGCAGCCCTGCCAGCCTCCTTCAGCCAGGGAGGCTGAGCTGAAAGAGCTACAGAACCCGTGTTCACGAGGGCTGTCTTAAAGTAGCACAGAGGGCTCCTCCATGAACAATTTGTGCCAGTTCTCTTGCCTCCTGTAGTTTATAATTGGGTAATCACTCTCCAGTTCCCCCTGTCAATGATAATTCTAGCAATCCATACAGTTTTCAAATTACCATGGGTGTTCCCATACCACTGTGTGTTAGCCAATTGGCACTACACCAATGCACACTAGAGCAGAGTGAACTGCGTCTGGCTGGTGTGCAACCAGCAATAAGCACATGTGTCAAACCCAGACTACCTGGTTCTGGTCCTGGTTCCACTAATATATCTTTTTTACCTTGGGAATTTTTTTTTTTTTTAATTATTTAGATGGGGCCCAGGGAGATGGCTCAGTAGAATAAGCGCTTCCCTGTCAAGCACAAAGGTCTGTGTTCAAGTCCTGGTTCGCTGCCATCAAGGCTTGATCGTTGTCATCCAGGAGGTCTTCTTCATCCTCTAAGCCCACAGAGAATCGATCAGTGTGTCGCTAGTACCAAGACTCTCTCTGTCATTCTTAGGAACCGGTGCATGGGTCATGATTGATGGAAGCTTGACAAGGCTTTCGTATCCTCCCAAACTCTGAGCCGGAGTAAAGACCTTCGGGTGCTTCAGGAAGGTCTTGGCATACTGAAGAGAGTCCTTGATGAAGAAGGTCACCCATGCACTGCCGCTTGGCCAGCTCATGCTGCAGGTGAGAGGGCAGCCATGGGGCACAAATCAGCTTTTAGTGCCCAGCACCTAACTTCCGGGGCTAAAGCTTCACCACCCCAAGGGGAAACAGTAAGGAAGGCCAGTGATGACGCGACACTCGGTGGCTTGCTCCCTGGCTTCCTGCGCATGGCATTTGCCAACAATTTCTGACATTGCTAGTCCTGTGGATAACCCACTCCTATAATGGACTACTGGAGTATATTAGAATATTTTGCTGAATTCATACACCTACAATATTTAAATAGCAATGAAATACACATCTCTGAGAAAACTAAACAGAAAAAGGGTATACAAATAAATGACCATTTTATATCTGTATATTCAAAATAATTAGGAAAGATATACAGCCACTTTCTCATAAATCAATGAAAAGAAAGAATTGTAATAGTTTTTGTGGACAGGATATTGTGTCTATTCCTTGTACAATGAATAAGCAATAAGAAGACAATAGTAGGAAATGTATTAATTATGAAACTGTCCTGCTAATCGGTTTTGAGATTCATTGCTATTCATTTCTCAATAAAATTAGTAAAAAAACAGGAACTATTAGTGATTACTTTGTCTTTAAAAAATGCTATGAAAAAATTTTGCATGCAGGTGCATCCTTAACTGAGAAAGTAGAATTTTGCATAGTAAAAGTTAAAGATATTTTATGTGGGGATGGTGGCTTGTTATCCCCATCTGTTCTAGAAATGTACACTTAATTGCAAAAAATAAACTTAAAAATTAACTAGGAAAATAGGAAAGAGAGTCTGTCTCCACAAAAGTTTTTTTTTTTTTTATTCAACAGAAATAAACCCTGAGTTTTTACTAAACATTTTAATTCCTAGATATTTAAGTCGTAAGTTTCAAACAATCACATTTTTCCTAATAGGAGACCAATAAATAATTTTTAGTCTTTAAAATATTGCAAAAACAAAAAAACAAACATAAAATACTGCAGGGTAAAAACAACTGAATTACTCCATTCACCAAGGGCATGTATGATGTACCACATGGAAGGGAAATATTTTAGATTTTGGGGCAGAGTATGTGAGAACATACATAAAATGATGTACAGTTTTTATCTAATTCCTTTTCAATCATTCTTGGAATTGTTCTAATGAGTGGTTAAGTAAGTATTCATGTTTAAGTATATTAATTTAAATATTCTTTATTGAAAAATATATACAACTGGAGAAGCAGCATGGAGAAGAGTATTACCCAGCGGCCAGCTTCTGGTGATGCTCTCCACGGCCTTTTTCAGAGACAGTGGGATTCCTGCTTGCAGGCACACTGTCACCAGTGTCATTACAGAAGCAGCTCACAGGGATCTACAGGTGTGGACTGACTGTTGCTATGAAGAGCACGCAGAGGGCACAGAATTGCGTGGTGCTACCCGTGGACCCTTTCTTCTCAGCACAACCTTGAGGCGGCATCCGAGGTCTTCCTCCCTGGCTGCAGGATCCCGCCAGTAGCTCTCTGGCAAATGTGTTCAGGGAGCAGAGGCTGATAGCCTCCATCTTTACCACAGATAGAGAATGCAGAACAATGATGAAACAGAGACTGGCCATCAGAATGCCATGCAATGCAATATCATTCAAATTGAAGAAAATAAATTGTATCTGTGTGTATTCACATAAACATGGGTACACAATGTTTGCATTTTTAAAATTAGCAAGAGTATTATTTTTTAAAGATAATGTAAAGTAATGATAATAATAAAAATATTAGAAATGATACTGAGACAAGGTCTCAGTATGTAGTTCAGGCTTGCTGAAAACTCAGAGATTCTTCTTCCTCAGCCTTTCAAGTACTAAGACTACAGGTATGAGCCATCACAGTTGGCTCCTAAACTTAGCAGTTTACAAAGTAATCCACTTATAACATATCAATTGCATGATCTACATTTTATAAGAAAGATTAAGTATAAGAAATTGGAGACATATAGACATATTTCTTTCTAATTGCTTAAGTGGTTTGGGTATTTATGATTGGGTTTCCATATTACATTTTTCATATGGAAACATGTTTTTCTTTATTATTGATCTGTGGTTTGATATATTATTTTTGGCAACTTTATAACCTGCTATTTGTGAATGACTTTTACCGTGCAGTACATATTTAACCACTATGACAAAGCAGTTGTTTCTGTTCTGAATATCCCAAGTGTCACTCAGGCAGGTGACTTCTCAACCAGTCAACTTTTGTATTGAAAAAATTTAATGAAGTTGTCATTTTTACATTTGCTGATATATTGTCTTATAAAATTCACAGAAAAACAATATTTGGTTATCCTTTATTTAAATAATTGGACTGGTAAATGGTTAAAATAAAATTATTTTATGCCCATAGATATTGAGCAATAGTTGAAGATACTCATAGCTATGCTTATTATATCATCCAAACTTTCACTGTATGTGTGTAAGTGCCAGATTAAACATGTTTCTGTACCATTGTTTGCATCTTTTGCAACACTCCAGTCGTCTAAAGAATTTGAGAACTGTCTCTCCAACCCTGACTGTAGGAGGAATGCATCTTTTAGATTGCTCTGGGGACTTTGGAATGCAGAATCTGGAGAAAGAAAGACAGATTAAATGAAAACTGTAAGGTCCAGGGATATAGCTCAGCTACTTAAGTGCATGCCTTGTAAGCACAAGGTCCTAAGTTCAATCCCTGGCATTACAAAACAAAACAAAATAAAATAAAACATAAAAAGGCAAACAACGGGATAAGCAGTAAAGAGAAGCAGAAAATAAGGAATAGAAAACAGGTTGGATAGAAACACTAAGCCCAACTTCAGTTTGAAATATTCAGGCAGATCAAAACACAAACTATAAGAAAATGAATTCTGAGTGTACAAGGTAGGAATCTTTTGGGGGAAAAAAATGGGCACAGGGTTTCATAGGCTTGTTTTCAAGATGCACCTTAGGGAAAATCAAAACTAAACAATAAAGAAAATAACAGCCTCCAAAAACTAGCAACTGAATGGCACGGAAGAAAAGAAAAGGAGAGAAATGAAAATCTTGTAATGAGACAATCAGTTACAGCATTGGAGGACTCAGCCAAAAAACCAAATAAGCCATTAAATTTTTTTAAAAACCAACAGAATGTATGTAGTTGGCCCTATCCCCGGGACTCTGCGCTCCGGCGCGCCGCGTTCTCCGGGAACCTCACGGCCCTCCCTACTCACCTCGTGCCCGCCGGCCGCAGCGTGCGGGTCTTCATCAGCGCCAACCCTGAAGCCAGCTCCTGAGACCGGCCAGAGACAGCGCGGCCGACTCCGCCGTCCTGCT
>PVKA01010059.1:0-65826 GCA_004027165.1 Ctenomys sociabilis
GAAAGGGGGTAAAGGGCAGAAGCCTAACCAGAAAAAGGAGGAAAGAGTCCCTGGGAATATAGAGCTTCTGACATGAACACAAAGAGGGGCCCAGGCCAAAAGTCAGACAGACAGAGTGAAAGAGCAAAGTGAGCTTGTGAAATGGCCTCCAGCCAGGCAGGTCTCTGGCACTGTCACCTTGTCTTCTGCACATTCTACCTGGCTTCTCTGTGGATGGGATGGCTCTGCCCACAGCTTGGCTCTGCTGTACACTGACCCGCCCTGTCATTAATTACCCCTCTTCCCTTTCCTATTGAGGGGGTAGCTGGAGGGGGCAGGGGAATGCACAGAAACAAAGAGGTAGGAATAAAAACCTCAGGTCCTGAGACTGCATCATTGGGGCAGAAAAGGAGAACAGAAAAGAGGCTTCAACTAATGCATGCTAGCTGCTGGATTCCTTTTATTATCATCTAAGTATTCAAGGTTAGTTTCATCTTCACTCACCCAGTGGCTACATGTATTCCCCATCTCTTTCTCTCATTTTATTTTTGAATAGAAACCATCATGGCTGATTTAAATTCTGACATAGAATTAAGTGTTCCAAAGAGACTGTTTATGCCTGTGCACACAATTACAAAAGAAAGTGATCTCTTTCCTACATTTAAATGGTGCTACTGATATGCTCTAATATTTATTAAATGCTGCATTGCTTTTTAATGAGGCTGAGGGACAACACTTTTAATAACCACCTGTACAGATAACTGATCAGATCGCAGTGATCGGCTTCTGGTACTTCTTAATACCAGCTTGGTGACAGCCACTCGGCTAAATGGTTATCCACCCCTTGCAGGTCTGGAAAGTGGTAAGACAGAGAGAGGCAGAAGGTGGTGAGCTGCACATGGTATGCTCTACTGCTAGAGGACATTATAACAAATGATAAAAAATCTGAAAAATTCTGGACTTCCTTTTAATGTTTTACCAGTGACTTGCCACCACAGGGAGGAGTAAGAGAGCTGTAGCTAGAAAGGCAAAGCAGATTCATCAGAATCTGTGCCTCACTGTCATCACAGGTAAAAAGAGAAAACTGTGGTGGGCAAAGACAGCAGGACTTCAGTCCCTCCTCCCTGCTCAGAGCAGCCTTTTATCACTGAGTAGTGAAAACAACACTCTCCAGTCTGGAAGTACACAGAAAGTATATTTTTTGAATTATGATTTTAATTAGAATTTAGCTTTTTTTGGGGGGGGGGTAGGAATTGTTTGTTTTAATTATTTTTGAGACAGGGTCTTGTTAATTTGCCCAGGCTAGGCTTGAATTTTCAAGTCTCTTGCTTTAGCTTCATAGAGTGCAGGGAATACAAGTGTGTGCTACCATGTCTGGCTTGTTTTTTTTGGTGGGTGGTGGTGGTGTACCCATCATTTCCAGTGAAGTACCGGAAGCCGAACAGTGCGATCTGATCAGTTATCTGTACAGGTGGTTATTAAAAGTATTGTCCCTCAGCCTCATTAAAAAGCAATGCAGCATTTAATAAATATTAGAGCATGTCAGTAGTACCATTTAAATAGTAAAATATAATAGTATTACTGAGTGTATATTAAGTCCAAAAATTGTTTATCAGATGCATGAATAAAATTGCTCTGAAGTATAAAACTTACAGAGCAATCTTCAAGCTGACGGCTGAAGTAGTGGAAGGTTCTCAGCTGTTCCATCACCCTTAGCAAGTCAGAGGCTGGGGCAGGACAAGAGCCTCATGTCTGTGATGACAAAGGAGAACAACCACACTGTTTGGCCTTTCAGAGCTAAAAGGAACCTTGGAGCTCCTTTATGAAAAGTCTCTTGTTTCGCATGGCATGAGGAACATGGGGCTTAGAGATGTCAAGAGAAATTGGTCAGGTCAAACAGCCAGCTAGCTTTACAGGCCTGCCACAGTGGGCTGGCAAACTGGTTTTCAAACCAAACCTACTGCAGTGCTCATATCTATACCCTTTCTGAGCTATGAATAGTTTTTACATTTTTAAATAGCTAGGAAAAATCAGGATTATATTTTGTGATACATGAAAATTACATGAAATTCAAATTTCAGTGTCCATAAATAAAGTTTTCATGGAGTAGAGCCAGACTGGTGCACTTACAGATTATTGATGCCAATTTGTGTTCTCTAGTGGCAAAGCTCAGAGCTGTAACAGAGGGTACGGTTCACTGCACTGAGAACATGCTAACCCTGTTCTAGGTAAGGGGATTTTTCCCCTGAGGACAGGGGAGGTCAGTGGAGACAAGCAAACTCAATAAAGTTACCCATTCCTCCCCTGAAATGTCCCCTGTCCTAATCCCTTGCTCCTCTTAGCTTGTTTTCCTTTTAAGTGGCAATCAGTTGCAAGGGGTTCATCCTACTCATGACAGTAAATTCAGACAACTTAGTATACCTCTTTGGTCTTGTTGCTGTCAGAAATGGAATAATTCTCTGAGAGTTGGAGGCAACAATCCCACTGCATGAGCAGCCTGCCCTGGTTTCAGAAAATGTGTGCCCAATATCTAGCATCTTGCTTGGCAGCCAATAGAGGCCATGTACATGGTCTTGGATGAGTTACAAACTTGAGCTCAGAGGATAAAAATTACTAACAGTTACTCAGCCTGAGACCATCCTACTTAAAAACTCAACTGTTCCTTACAGTGACCCTAGGAAGTTGTTTATACAGTACTTACTCCATTTTATAAGAAAGCAAGCTGAGTTTTTAAACTAGGCTGTGTTCTGCCATCTCTGAATGACCTGGAAAAGTTCTGTATTTTGAGACTTAAGATTTCTTCTTAGATAGTAAGTGCTTTAGTCACTTCCTTGTTGGTGGGACAAAATACCCAACACTCACAAGTTAAAAGAAGAAAGGTTTATTTTAGCTCAGTGTGTAGAGGTTTTAGTCTATAGCCAGCTGGACTCCAAGGCAAGGAGGCATGGTGCAGGGGGATGACAAAGGGACAAACAGCCCAAGGTGCGTTAGACAGGAAGCAGTGAAGTGGCTGCTCCCCTCTCCATCTTAATCCACTCACATCCACAGTGGGCCTTCCTGGTACCATACCCAGAATTGATTTGGTTAACATATACCATTAATTCATCTTTATATACTCTAGAGCCAGCCATCTCTGAAAAGGTGGACAGGTGGATACAAGCTTGTATCTTACCTAAGTGCCTGTATTCCTCAGCTGACATATCTCACCAGGCTACATCATATCCAGATGGATTTCCATGGTAGGAAGGAACAAGCACCCAGGGATAAGCATGAGAATTATTCATACAATCACAGCAGAAGTCACCAGCTTCAGTGGCAGGAAGCTTATGACCTGGTTCTTCTCTCTGGCACTTCAAAGAATGGTCCTTATGTGTGCATAACCACTTACATGAGGTTTGGGATCAAATATAACACAAGTTCTTTGAGAGTTCATGCCAGGTGTGTGTGCTTTCGGTTTCAAACATCTTGGCATTTCAAGAAAAAGTAGCATATGTGTACACAACACTGGAAAGAACCCTGTGGCAAGGAAGAACAACTCCCAGCTCTGCACTGATGCCCCATCGTCAGCTAAGAATAGGACTTTTAAAGAAGGAATTTTGACACATGACGTATTGATAGAAAGGGCTGTCTTGGGAGCTCCACTGCTGTTTGGTATGACTCAGGCACGGCTTAAGTGTGACTCCTGAAGGTTCATGTGCAGGAAGCTTGCCCTCCATATCTGGTTGATAAAAATACATGAGGACACAGCATAATGCTTTTCTGAGCCTGCCTTTCTGTTGGATGGCACTCGGTAGCATTCACAGTATTCTTGATCATACTTTGTGAATATACTCATAAAAGAGGACTTCCAAGAAGTAACAAGAGCAATGAGATTAGTGTGCTCAAAGTGAGGGACAATATTTTAAGGAGGATAAAGGGTAACATTTGATGGGTACTAATGGTATTGTGTCTTTTACTGAATGCAAAATATTTCTTGAAAATGTAAACATTCTCTGTATATTTTGATTATACCTTGTAAGCAGAACTAAATGAGCTTCATTCTGTGACAAATTACCCAGATTTCATGAGCTTAGTTATAATAGTACAAATTGGGTGAATACGTATTACTACGTCACTACATGTGATTCTGCACTTCATGGAGGACATGACTGCTAACATTTTCCTAGAAATTATACTCTAGGAGCTCAATAATGGCTTCTAAATTCTCACTTGACTCTCATAAGACATTTTAGAGCTGAGGACACGGGTATGCAGGCACAGATAACAAGGGACTTTCTGGAATTCTGGGTCTTGCTGCTGGCCTCAGTGTTACCAGGGATCTGTACAATAAGGTCCATAGGACAGAGTTGTTCCATTGCCTATTCTTGTACAAAAACATTTACTGTGACATAGCCATGCCCATACACCTGTGTGCTGTCCACGGCCACTTCAGACCACAATGGCAAAGCTGGGGAATTGTGACAGAGTATATATTCCCCCAAAGCTTAAAATCTGGCTCTTTACATAAAAGTTTGCAGATTCTTGCCCTGCACAACCCGAATATTTATTGCTGTGGGTGCAGGGCTGAAAGGAGGGTAAGAAGTGGCCTCACTTAGGGCTTTCACAGCTAGAAGCCACCACTTCACCTCCTCCTGAAGAGCTTTGCACCGCAAAGCTGTACTTTAAGGGGAGAAAACTTCTTCTATGGTTTCTTTGAATCAACAGTGACAGGCATTTGGTGCAAGTGCCTCCACTCTCTTTTATGGCATTTATGGTAGTCAATAATAATGATAAAATCCATGTCTATGGAGTTAGGATAGAGCCTCAGAATCTCACTTGGCACAACACTTCAGGTAGCCACTGCCAATAAATTGAAGGTGGCGTAAGATGAAGGCTGTTGCTCTACCTTTGTTCTAAAATAGTCTCAGGCAGTCTTTCTACTTAAGTGGCTCTGCATCCAGACAGCCTCAAGGTGGCGCCCTGAAGGGCACTTTTCTTGGAAGAGCCGTAATTAGCAGGCACCATTAACACCTATGAAACAGTGCCAAGTGGACCTACATGTATGTTTCCTTCCTGTTAGCAATGTGATCTCCTTAGTGGCTGATCAAACGTGACCTCTGAATGTCACAGGAAGAAACTGGCATGAAGAAAGGACCTGACTGGTGACTTGGAAAATACCACAGAGATCTGATGCTATATGATGCTATAAAGCAGGACTTAGATATATAACAGTCCTGGTACCTGCTATACTCTAAATCCCTCTTTATTAAAATAGATAACGTTTTGTTGCTGCTCAGGGAAACAGGGAAAACAGTGCCCTTTAGTTAAGCTAGTAAGACTGAACACCAATCAGATCTGGACAGTGGGGCCAGGTTGGCCCTAGCAAGAAGTCATAGGGGTCAAGGCACAAAGAAAGGGCACAAAGGAGGGAAAGAGTCCTTCAACACCAATGAAGATGTAGAGAGAACAATTTTATTTAGTATGACAGTGGTCAGAGAATTCTAGCTCACTGTATGACATCCGCTCCAAGCTCTCCACTAAACAAAACCACTGTGCAAGGCCATAGTTATGTTGTCTACTTAAGGTACAGTAAAATATTTTTTCTTAAATAGGTGGCCAACATCCAAAAAGGAAATATCAATTGTATCATCTACCTAAGGGTAAAGCAAAAATTCCAAGTTCAATGTTAGATCTAAAAGAGGCTTTTCTTACCCTGATCAATATTTGAGGTTACGTACTGTCAGACTTCACCTGCAGATTAAGTGTATTAATAACTGACATGATGGGAAGGCTTTGAGGGGGTGAAGGCAGGGCAGAGTGGGCTCCCTCTATGCTTCTTGCAGTTTGAGCTGGTAAAGGTAAATACCGGAGTAAGAGAAAGGACTGTAGTGATTAGAGAAGAGATGTGGGGAATGGCTAAGCCAGAGGCAAGCCAGGTATACAAGTTGTTGAGATTAAAACAAAGCCAATCCAACAGGTTCTTGGCCTTGGTGCTCCTCCCTGATCATTAGGACATCAGATAGCTCTAAAAATGTTTCACTTCCAGTGTTCTCAACAAAACACCTGGACCTTACACTTTGGCCCCACTGTGTGCTTCCTGACTTTTACTATACATAAAAAAGACCCAGACTGTGCTGGGTTGTTGCTGCTTTTCCAACAGAGAGGTCAGGTCCCACCTGGTCCCAACTTTCCTTTTAATATGTGTCTAGTATTTTTCTAAATCTTCTGTTGTCACCTCTCAAGATCCCACTGATTGCTCGGGTCACAGCAAAGAGGCAACAGATGTCACCATGAAATTAAATAGATGTCAGCTAGAAGAGTTCCACAAAGATACTGAAGGAAGGAAGAGGTAAGGAAGAGTTAGGAGTGAGGCACAGAGCTAGGTGATGAGTGGAAGAGAATGGAAGAAAGGAATGCAAATTAAATGCACAGGGGCAAGATCAGAGCCTTTTCCTGGAGTCACATCTCTACTCACTGCAGCAGCAGAAGCAAGCCACAGAGAAAATCAGTACAAGGTTAGGTTGAGGGTGGAGTTCAGGAGCAGATTAGATTCCTGAGCAAGAGGACAAGGCTTGAGAAAGGAAGGGAAAAGGAAACAGCATACACAAGTATACTTTGGGAACAAAGTACACTGTGGAAATAAGCAGCCAAGAGAATGCTGGACTACGGAAAGGTGCAAAGAACTGGGGTGGAGGCCAGGTATGGGCAGGATCATGGCTTTGCTGGGTATCTGCTCTCACTTTGCCCTGTGTGGGTCGCTCTGCTGCTCCTAAATGGCCATATCTTCCCTTCACTCTTCACTTACTGTGTGTTGACAGTAAGCCTAGAGCTTCAGAATGCCCTCTTCTAACATGAAAAGATTTTTTTTTAAGTTTTTAAAAGAGAAGAAAAAATAATTTTAGAAAAAACATTAGACATGATACAGAATTTCACTAAATAAGATGATAGGAATTCAACACTGCTATATTGCATACTGTTGTCTTCAAATTAGTTGATGAATTTTGGATGCTTATATCTGGTAATCTAACATGAAAACTTTTTGAGGCTACTTTTATTTTTTTATATTAATTTTGTTGAGAAGGAAATGGTAATGAGACAGCTTCAGAACAGGTTAGTAGGACAGTTAAAATAATTAATACATTTCATATTGTTGTTTTCAATAATGTTATTCAGAGTACAAGATACAGATATGATATCCTGTCCAAACACTATTAGTACACATCTTTCTTCTCATTGAACTAAGAGAAAGTAGCTGTATATTTATGCTAAATATTTTGTATATACAAATATATATATATATATATATATATATATATATATATATATAATATGTATATATACATATCCTCTAAAAGTGGTCCTTCATTTATATCTCCCTTTTTTGTTTACTTTTGTCAGAGATAAGTATTCCAATGCCGTTCATATATTGTAGGTGCATGAATTCAGCAAAGTAATCCAATATAGTACTCTAGTCTATAATAATAGTCTATAATAATAATGGGTTATCCACAGGAGGATTGGCAATGTCAGAAGTGAGGCTACTTTTTTAGCCTCAATCTACCAAGGCTCTTATATTGATAGGTGACAAAGGCAATACTTTTTGCTCTTCTCTCTGGTGTTATACTCTGGCATAACTGGGCACTTGCTAGAGTGACAGTTCCCAAGAAAAGGGACATGATATGAGCCCTGTAGTTATTTCTTGCCCTTGTAATAGTCATAGGGTTCTTGCTTCCTTTTTGAAGATCAAAGCACAGTACAGAAATTTCACTGTGCTATGCTAAGAGGGAAACTTGATTTGCAGCCCTTTGGTGACAGCTCCCCTAGTGAGCATTTCAGGGAGCAAGGTAAAGAGGCATTCACCGAGAGTAAGAGATGATTTCCTGCGAAGGAAATAAATACCACAGAAGCTTCTGGAAATAACACAGACATTTTGTAAGAGTAACAACAAAGGGGCCTGGATTCCTGTCTCTAAAGATATCTGGCACAAGAGAAGCTGTCTTTACATTGCCCAAACAAAACTTCTGTTACTAGATGGAAAAACCAAGTTGAGAAGGTCTAATATAACCAGGATCCAAACTATAACTTATCCAGGATTATCATTATTTTTATGAATTCAATTTAGACATCTAAGATGGGAAGAGTATGCTGTAAATTTAAATTGGCCACTAATGAGGAAAAGTAAATGTGAAAAAAATTGGCTGTAAATGTTGGGCATTCTGACAAAAACGTTATAAAAGACATCTATACAGAACACACTTGGTACCTAATGTACAAAGCTACAAATAAACATCTGTGTATTATTCAACAGTATTCAATGACACCAAGACAATTTTGTCATTTTCTATATATTTAAAAAAAAAAAGAAAAAAAAAAGTTCATTTCAGATAATTTGTTCTTAATTTGTTCTTTTTCATGCTATAACCATGCACCGAGGCTGAATTTCTCCCAGATGTCTTTTGTATAAAATAATCCCATGTCTCATCTGGTGAGGCCTATTCTGATAAGGCAAGTAAATACAAGTAATTATAAACTTACAATTTTCAAAGAGAAGAGTAATCCCTTCTTTATCCACTGGCAGGAAAGCTTGTAATTATTATACAGTGGAGAATGAAGACTTTGTCCACAAAATCCTACCACACAAAGACTGACTTGATGGACTAACCCTTTTCTTATCAGGCCTTTACTAACATGTGGTATGTGGGCCACAGAGTCTTTCAAACATGGATTGCAAGTGGGTGAGACTGGCAAAGATCCTGCATTCTCCAAACAATCACAAAACAAACAAGAGTGTCCTGCCTTGATTTATAGGATAGGGACCCTTGTACCTAAAGATGTTATTGGGCTTTTCAATATTTATTATCTTGTTAGAAATGTCATAGTTGTTGAGACTCAAAAGTGATTATCAACATTAGCAATACTAGGTATTTATTATTATAACTCAGACTAGTAACATTTTTCTACCACACTCAACTTTCATGTGCTATTTGGCTTTGTCATAGATGCTGGGATGAAGGATATATCACAATGGTCCATGTTTGGGAATGAAAACCAAACTAATCTCAACACAAACATGAATAAAGCTCAGAAAGCAGTTCTGTTAAAACAGAGTAAAATGTTAGTCAAGGCAAACAGGAAATCACTAGAATTGTCTCAAATTAAAAAAATGAGTATACAAAAGAATTTCCTACAAAGGCCTTTTAGTTAATAATGCTCTCTGTATGGGAATCATTAAGCACTGCTTTCTGTTATGGAATATTTTTGGTTTTGATTTGGTTTCCATTTTAACAAAATTGTCCTACACGGAAAGATTTTCAGTGCAGCCAGCCTGTGTATGGTTTATGAAGGGCCCTTGCAATGGCTGTCATACACGTTTATCAATCACTTGTCTCCTTGGATTGTCTTGTGAACTATTTATCTCTATCCACACATATGCTCTCATATTATAGTTTCATTGCAAACCAGGAATTATTAAATCCCAGTGTAATGCTCTCCATTGTCATCTAGCTTTTCCCAACTTTCTTACATCTGTGACTTACGTCATCTAATTATAGCTTCCTCTTTCTCCCTTATCCTCCTTCCTTCCTCTTGCCTCTCTGTAGCTTTTACCTGATATGGCAATTCTGCCTCAGTATGAGACTCTACCCAATGTCACAGACACTGGCTAACAACTTGACATTCCAACTCTGCTCTTCTAGATAGAACTTATGGCTGAATAGCCATCACTCCCACCCAGGACAGCACTAGATTTACCTGGATCCTGGCTTTGAGATTTAGCACTGTTATGATTCTAGTTCCAATTCCCAGGTAGGGAAAATGACTCCCTTTGGATCCTCTTTTCTCTCCTTCTTCCTCTCTGGTGATTTACACCTGACTTTTCCTTCTATACCATATTTGAAAATTCTTAATTTGTAATCTTTTTCTAGAGAATTTGCCTTTACAAATCTATTACCAATATGTCAATACAGTTTTCAAAGGGAATATAATATATATGGGATAATTAAAAAATTGACGTCATAACAATGAAAGGAGGGAGGCCAGGGAGATGGCTCAGTAGAATAAGTGCTTCCCTGATAAGCTCAAGGGCCTGAGTTCAATCCCCAGTTCTGAAAAACAAACAAACAAACAAACAAACCAAACTAAACCAAAAAAAAAACAATGAACAGGAGAAGAAATACCAGAAGCTATGGTCAAGAGAATACGAAAGGCCTGTGGAGGCCTGGTAAATGGGTATTGAGTTATAATTAGGTAGGATCAAGAAGTTCTCATATACTACTGCATAATAGAATGACTATAAATACAGTAACATACTGTGCTTTTCAAAAAGTTACTGTTTTCATCAAAAAGAAATGATGTTTTAGGAGCAAAATATAGTTAACTCAATTTATAATTTTCAATATATATATGTGTTGAAACAACATATGCTACAATTGAGCAATAGCTTAGTTTGTATTTATTTCTTGTAGGGACCTGTTTTGGTTTATAGTTAGATATTTTCACAAAGAGCCATGTAGTTGTATGAGAGTTTTTTCAGAGATTAGCTGGACTAGAGTATGTGATTGATTCACATTGCAATGCTGGGATTAAAGCTGTGTAATTATTAAATCAGTCCACTGATTAATTTATCACCACCCTAATCACAAGAGTCTGAATAAGCTAAAAGGGGTAGATAGATGTTGAGAACTTCTGACTGTCATGAACTGGTTCTCCCTTGTTGCTTTTACCATCTTCCACTGTCATGAACTATTCTCTACTAACATATACAACTCTGCCTTGGAGCCATAATGTGGTCCAAACCCTCTACAGTCTGTGAGATGAATGAACCTTTTCCACTTTAACATTGGGTGCCAGGTGTTTTGTCTCAGCAATGAGAGAAAAGTAACTAAGAAAGAATATATAACCAGGAATGAGGTTGTTGCTGTGATATTACATGGTCATGAGGCCCAAGAGCCTTTGGACCTGGCTTGTGAGAAGGGGAAGAGCCAGGAAAGGCTCAGAGATGCCAGCTGAAAAGCTCAGTGCCTCAATGTCAGAGGCTATACTGTATGAGAGATTCTGGTTAGAGCTCAGAAAGCCAGTACAGACCAAGCTCAGGTGGTTTCTGCTGGAAAGAAGAATGCATTAGTTTCTGGACTTCAGACAATGTGTGTTATAGCTTGGCACAAACTTGCATTTTGCTTGTGTGCCAAGATTTTTCTTGAGACTGACATCAACGGAAGCTGACTATGTAATCTTGCAGAAGAAATTGCAAGGCAGTCAAATGTTGAGGCAGTGACATGGCTACTGTTGAGGGCTTTTAGCCAGATCTATATTGAAAATCAAAAGCAGAGTTCAGCAGAATGACATAAAACAGTTTGAGTTTGGACAGAAAGGAAGCTGTACTAACATTGTGGGCTGCAAAGATAACAGCAGATGAGATGTTGATTGCTGAGAACAGAAAACTAGAAAAGATAGTCTGAGGGCATCACAAAAAGCAGCATGACCCCATGCTTTGTAGCCACAAAACTGCAAAAGTGAAAGACTTTGATTTAAGAAAAAAAAATCTAGAGCACAATATTCTAGAATGGCAGAGGTCCTCAACCCCTACAATAGAGAGAGGAAACCTGGCTATTGCTCCAACTAGTAATAGATCTTGGCATCAGCCCAATGGCACTGGTTTTAGATGCATGCAGAATCAAAAAGCTGTGGGGTTAGGAAGAACTCCACCCAGGTTTCAGAAGGCCTGGGAGGACAGGCAGTATGTACCAGAGAAGCCAGTGTGTGAAGTTGTGAGTATGAAGCCAAAAGTGCAATGGAGACCCCAGAAGTTTGGAAAAGCCAGGAATATACAACATCTGAGGAAAACTGCAAGGAGGGAGCAGAGCAGGCCAAAGAGAGAAGGCATGGGAGCTCTATACACCAGCAGTATCATAAGGCAGAGCCACGCAAACCCTTTGTAGTTTATATCTTGCCACAGATTGCCTCAGAAGCTGCACAGGGCACTACAGGCATCTAAGTCTTTCCTGACTCTTCCCCTACTCACAAGCCAGGTCCAAAGGCTCTCGGGCCTCATGACCATGTAATATCATAGCAACAGCCTCATTCCTGGTGCCAAATTCTTTCTTAGTTACTTTTCTCTCATTGCTGAGACAAAATACCTGACACCCAATATTAAAGCAAAAAAGGTTTATTTATCTCACAGATTGTAGAAGCTTTGCCCTGCTGTAGTTTAGACTTACTTTGGTTCCATTCCTTTGTATCTTATTTGTACATTTTATAGTGGTAATGTTTATCTTGTGTCACTGCACATTGGAAGCACTTAATTTTCTTTTCAGTATATAGAAGTTCACAGCTAAGCACTGTCTTAAATCTCAAAGGAGACTTTGGAGTTTTCAGCAATGCTGAAACTGTTAGGACTCTGTAATTCTTGGAGGTGGGACTAGTTACTAAGAATTCCTTTTTCATAAAGGAATGCACACAGTCTTTGTGGGGGTCAGGGGCGGAATGTTATGGTTTGTGTCTAGCTGTGTCCTCAAAGTCTCATGCAGTTTTACATGGGGCTTCTTTGGAGGTAGCTAAATCTTGAGTGTTTAACTGATTCAAGATGCATTGTTAAGATTAAGGGTGCCAAGATTATGGTGGGTGACTGCTGGACCAGTCCAGTGACTGGATTGGCACCACTCTGATCCTGGTAGACTGGATTAAGGGACAGAAAATGGCTTGTCTTTCTTTTGCCCTTGCTTGCTTTTGCTGCCTTCTGACACTATAAACTGTTTATCCTCTGGGATGCCCCTGCCAAGCCACCCTGCATTTAACCCACCCAATTATGGAGTCCACAAGGGAGCTAAATAAACCTTTTCCCCTTTAACTATGGGTGTTGAGTATTTTATCTCAGCAAGGAGATAAAAGTAACTATGGCAAGAACTTTATGGATGATATCTCTTCCAAGTATCGACATTTTATTGATTCATTGATTGATTGTATTCTGTACCAGGTTTACAGTCTTACTACACAGATTGGACTCATAGTGATCCTTCTGTTTTCAGCCTTCCAAGTGCTGGAATTTCAGGTGTGTGCTACCACACCCAGTCTCAGTCTCTGTCTCAGCATGCCCTGGCGGGGGATGGTAGTGGTGCACATGGCACACCTGGGATCAAACCCCAGTCCCTGCATCTGCCTAAGTAGGTTCTTCAGTCTGCTGAGCTATCTGCCTGGTCCTTTACATTCTATTATTTATGATTAGCACCAGGAATACAAGAGAGAAGTTAAGAAGTCCAGTACAATTTTAGGATTTGTCATGTCTTGGTGTGGTACCACTGGTTTCCTAAAAATCATATGTATGGGTGCCAGAGTCCTTGGTAATGCCATGTGCTGAGTGCGAGGGTCTGCATCTGTCTAAGGACATGGATAACACAAGACATAATTTCCACAAGAGGAAGAAAAGAACACCAACTAGGACTTTAGAATTACTGAAGGTATTTCAGCTCTTTTTCCTCTAGATAAAGATCACAGGTGCTTATTTTAGGATAGGAATTTACAATAATGAGATGAGGATAGTGACAAAGAAAGTCAACAAGAGTATTTTAGTCTATGTAAATTTAGGAGATAGGGTTCCCTTTGAGCTAGTCTTGAGTCACTTCCCTACATTATAGTAGATACCATGATACCACTAATCTTTCCAAATATTCAGAAAGCAAGGCTAGTGGCTATCTGAGATTCTCTGAGGGCTACTGCTATGTAGACAAAACACTCAACACCTAAAGTTAAAGACAGAGGAAGATCCTATTAAGGCAAACATTTGTTAATATTTTATATATTGTCTTACATTGTCAATTTTTGGTGTTTGTTTCAAGTTAATTTTTATCATTTCTGCTCATTTTCCTTAATTTAACCAAGGCATATATTAATATAGCAACTAACTAATTAGAAAATCATAAAGATATACCTTGAAATGGATTTTCTTACAAGACAAAACTGATTGTCTAACAAACTTAGAAGTTACAAGGCTTCTTTCTAGTATCTCTGATACACCAAGAAGAAATTATTACAGGAGATCATTTTAGATGCAGCATTTTGAATATTCAGCATTCGTTTTCCTCAGGTATGACATGGGTCATTTAATACTTCCAGAGTACTGAGTGTAGTGTGAAAATAAGAGACATGATTTATTTAAATCGTTCAGTAAAAACTAAAAATGGGGTTAACTTGCTTTTTCAGGAACATATAAATAACTAATAATTAAGGGTCTGTGATGACAGCAGAGGAGAATTTAAATAAAAATATGAGTCTATTATATTATACCCTTATTTCTAGTTATAGCTGAGCTACAAGCACCAGTATAATTTGTGGATAAAGACATGCTCCCCATTAAGGAGACAAGGAGAATCGTTCTTTACAATCTGAGGGACATGGGCCACTTTGACACTGAAATGACTGACATCAACATTCTAATCAGAAATTATAGTAATACTGATGAACTCGTTAATTCTATGCTGAATGTTTTCATTACAGTTTTGCTAATTATTATCCTCTTATTAGTTTTATTGAGCTCAATTATGCTCCATTTATACTTCTAGGATTTACTTCCCTGACATGTTTTAATGTCTGTATTAAACTCTGCCACCTGGAGCTTTTGCCATGCTCATCCTTCCCCTGTGATTATCATGTCTATCAAGTTTGTATGGTGCAGATTTAAGGCTGTGAAGTAGACGGTCTCAGGAAGAAGGAAAGGAGTCAGGAAGTGAGTCAAGAAAGAGATAGGAAAAATCAGGTTGCAGCTCTTCTGAAGTCCCGTTTCCCACATTAGAGGATAAGGCTCATGGCTGGAGTCAGTGTCTTCAGACCTCTATCATGAAGCAGGAGGAGAAGGAGGTCTCAGGAAAGAAGAGCAAGATCTTGCCCACAGGGTAACAATCAGGGGAGTGGCTGGATTATTATCACATGAATTCATTTACAATGTATATAGGCTCTTAGATAGTTTTTAGACTGAAATATTTCTCCTTCTCTAGTATCACCACAGAATGCTGGGGGAGGGAGGTCCTGAGGGTAAAAACAATTTTCTTAGTAGTAATATAGTAATATTAATAATAATAGTAATGCTGTGTTGGCCTTTCGATAGGTGGTGTGAAAACAAACATGAATAAAACTGCTATCAGGTTACCATTGCATGCAGAAGGTTCACCAAAGTACTAGTAACTATTATTTTTTGAGTTAGTATATACTTGCAAAAATTGTACCAGTTATGAGTGGCAAATAAAGAATACCATTTTATCAAATCTCAACACTTGATTGCTTTTTTATGCTCTCTGTAACCAAATGCAGAGTATACACAAAGCGGGATAAGAATGCGCCCATCCGTGGATGAAACCGAACTATTCTCTTTTCCAAGGAATTCTGCGCTCTCTTGTAAGAATGACCAACTCTGTGGCTTACAGATTGGGTCATTTGGCAAATACTTGCTCAAAAATGAGTTGAGTGAGTCTTCAAAAAGAACAACTGGCTGTTTTGTGGCTAACGATAACATTTGTACTTTGAACTGAAATCTTAAATTCTTGAAAATGTGCATCTGTCACTGTGAATTTGACAGCTTCCCAATACCTCAAAAAGCCTTTTGAGGAAAACGCTGTTGATATTAATAAATGTACATTTCAAGATATTGTACTTCAAAATGTGTCAACCTTTGGGAGATCTGTATAATTGATACTTTAAAAAATAATCAGACTGGGGAGATAGCACAGCAGCATAAGAACCTGCCTGGCAAGTGCAAGGTCATGAGTTTGATTCCCAGTTCCACAAAAAAAAATCAATGCATGTTATTACAAATCATACATGAGTAAAGTATGCCCAGTGTACAATAAAGACCAACAGAATTTGATATAACAGTATCAAAACTTAATTGAGATAATTTCAAATGGCAGATTAAAATGCCTCTTTGGTAAGGAAACTATTACCTAGAAATTTCCTCATAGTGTTAAAGAAAGAAATTCACAAATACAAGAAAAGATTATTAAAAATTTATTCTACTGAGAACTGCATATCTCTATGAGACCACATTTTCTTTTCACATATTTTAAGCCAAGAAATGCATTGTAACAGATACAATGCAGAAGCACCTATTAAGTAAGATAAAAGTATTTGCAAAATTGCACAACAATGTCATTATTCTTACCAAAATTGTTTTAAAAGTTACTTTTCAAAAAATAAATGGTACTTTACTCTCTCCTTATCAATGATTTATTTTTGCTAGAATCAGTCATCTGCAGTCTCTTTCAAGAGGGAACACAACTATATTCACATGAATTTTGCTAGATTCACAAAAATTTTTACTAATAAATAATGCCATTTTATTATTGGTTATAGTTGTTAAATTTTGTCTAATTTATAAATTAACATTGGTATGTATAGGAAAAAATGAAACATACACAGGTTACTATGCTGTGGTTTTAGGTGGCCAGGAGGACCTGGAAAGTACCCTTATGAAAAGGGCAGGACTACTCAGTGCATAAAATATTTACATATAAGACATATAACACAAAAATATAAAATATAAGAATAAAATGTCACTGTTGAAAATGTGTATTTTTCAGCTCCAAACAACAAGACATGAAGTTAATTTACAAATCAATTAAATTAATAAATTATTCACTAATACAACCTAAAATAAATATAAGCTCTTTAGATGTCTTAATTTTAGTAAGGAAAGAAATTTAAACTTCTGCTGGGATAGAAAGTTTCAGAGCTGTTGCTCCCCATTGATATATAATTCTAGGAGCAGAGAAATTCTCTGAGCATTTTTCCCAGATTATACATTTGAATCAATGATAATTCAAAAGGGCTTCCATTTTGGAGGAAGTCTGGAAAACTGGAGAATCCTGGCATTCCTAAGGAGCTACAACCCATATCAGTTTCCTGGTGGCCCAAGGAGCTCTGGCTGTCCTGTGCCTGCTTCATGATATCTAACCTGTGCTTCATTATGCTATACAAGAGATGTGTGAGTCCAGAGCAGGGCAATGCAGAAGGGAGTTGAGCTCACTGTAAAGTTACTATGACTCACCTTCAAGGCGGACCACCAGGGGCACCTTCAGCTCTAGTTCCCGGCAAGCTTTGGTGATTCCATTGGCTATGATAGCACAGTTGACAATACCGCCAAAAATATTGACTAGGATAGCTTCAACCTGAAGTGAAAAATGGAGAGGTGCTCGTCAAAAAGCTGATAATAGCATCAAGAACAATAATAATCCCCCCAAAAACCTGGCTAATCAACACAGGTAATTAAAATGAGGGGTTTAGGCTTTGTTTTGCAATAGGACATAAAGTTAAATTTAGTAATAAATGAATAACAGTATGTAATATATAAAGCCATATTGTCCCATGATTGTTTCCTTTGAATTCAAGATGAATTCTCCCACCATTCATTTATATGTTTATTATATATAGTCTTCTGAGTTATTTTTGTACTGTTATCTGGAACTGATTTTTAATTTTTTTATGAATAGTGTCAATTACAATTTTATGTACTTATATTTCTTTTCTCTGCGATGTACATCAATTTTTTATTTTATCATTTATGGTACTTCAACAATCAAAACCAAGAGCTTACTATTTATTGTGTGATACTAACATGTAGAGATTCCACAACTTCTCAATAGTTCTTTAATATGCCAGGGGCACACTCCCAAATATTAGGTATAATTTTCTTATTTGGCAATCTTTTTTAAAAAAAAACACACACCCCAAATAAAAAGACATGAGTTCATAGCACAGGCATGACATAAAGAAAATCAAGATACTGAATGAAATTTTTCAGAAATGTAAATTTAAACTTGCCAAGTTAACTTGTTTGTATATCTTCCATATTCAAACAAAGGCATGTAGGCCAAGAAAAAAATTGTACTTGTCTTTACTTGATAAATAGGCATAAGAAAATCCTGTATAATTAACATGAAGAACGAGATAATGAAGAGAATTCATTACCTAGATTAATTGATAACACCCACAGAAAATAGTTATTCATCAAGCTGGAGGCATCAAAATTCCAACAATGCAGTCACAATTAAACCACGCTGCACTAATTGGAAAGCATGTATGTGTGCACTGCATGCCATTTTTAGACCTTGTTATTTCAGTATGTTAAATTAACTGCACATAATATGTGAAAAAAGAAGATCTTCCATTTGTACAGCATTTAATTGTTTAGAAAGTGTTATTTCATGAATCCTCCTCTTTGTGCCTGGCTCCACCCCAGAATCCTGCTCATTCAGTACAGCGAGGTCTGGTCCTCTCGAGTTCATGGAGGATGCAGGGTGGTAAGGTAATGTACCAGTGGTGAGGCTCAGGTCAGGTCTTGAGACTGCCTACTGATTGCTCTTTTATGCATGTGGCTGGAGCTGGGGCCCCTGGGGAAGTTACATAACCTGTATTGACTATAGTTTCTTCTTCTGTAGAATAATAGTACCTAGTCTATAGGACTGCTGAAAGGTCTGAATAAGATGATACACATGAAATGTTTGGCACACAGCTTTAAATGCACTTAATGGGTATTTACACATGACTTTGTTCAGTAAGCAAAGATGAAAATGGAAAGGTTACCTGGAGAGCAAGTAAGAAAACTTTTTTTCAAAGGCAGCAGCCAGGTAGAATTTAAATATCATGGGAATGAAAACTTACTCAAGTTTAACAAAAGGTAATAACCTAGGAATAAAATAAATGAGCAATACTTTTCAAACCAATTATGAGTAGAAGCTACTCCCAAAGAAGAAATCTCCCATTACTATTCACAGCAGGCCCACTGGTAAGCAGAAGCTGGCTTTCTAATGACAATTATTAAATGCTGTAAGTACTGAGGCTGAGTATAGCACTGGTTTCCAAGTAACTGTGGGGTGGAGAGCAATTTGCCAGAACAATGGAAGCAACAAGGACTCAACAGCAACAATGACTCCATGGGGTCTGGGATTGGAAGCTACAGAATGCCTGGGCTCTGGGGTCTGTGCAGGAGAGTAAATGTCCTCTGAGCCCAGCCTAGTCCCATGTGTTTTTATCATGAACAGTCCCTGCAGATTTTTCTTTTCTTTTGTGATACCAGGGATTAGATTCAGAGCCTTTATACTAAACTACATGTATGAGCCTTTAAAAAATATTTTTTGAGATAAGATCTTGCTAAGTCTTTCAAGCTTATACTCTTTCTGCCTCAGCCTCCCTCAGTGCTGGAATCACAGGTGTAGACACCTTGCCTGGTTCCTGATCATACATTAAGGATGAGTTCATATGGCAGGTACTCATGGCCATGCTCCCGTCCAGTTCAGTGAGACTCGTTCTTCAATCTACCTATGACTATGACTATTCCATAAGTCAATATACCATGCTTGAACTTATGTGAATGTAGCTAAATACGTAGAGATGAGGGATGAGGATGAGGGAGATGGCTATGACCTTGTGATTTCAACCCATGACTGAGTGAATTCTTAGGACTGAGAACCAAATATGTGCTGTGGATGTGCTCTTATCAACTCCCACGCATCCCTTGCATGCTAGTATGTCCTTGTTAAACGCAGATATTCTTCACATGGCAACTTGTACCAAAAGATAAGCCAATCAGCATTTGGTGCTGAATCCAAAGATCTCAGGTAGAAGGAAGCTGCCAGGATGGAGCAGACATGTTTCCAACTTCAGTTTATTTAGAAACCAGCTAAAGCTTGTATGGAAAAAGAACCAGAGATGATGCAGGTAAGACAGAGACATGGCAAGACAGGAGCAGGAGCCAGAGACGTACAGATCTGTACAGGCACAACTGGACAGTAGCTTTCCTGGCAAGTCTAGAAGGTATGATAGGACAGAGACAGTGAAGAGAACAATAAGGTGAGAGAGAGCAAGACAGTGAGGGGAAGCAAGAAAGAAGCAGAGAAAGTGTTATGGTTTGTGTCTAGTTGTCCCCCCCAAAACCTCATGTAGTCACGGGGTGGACTTCTAGAGTTTGTGATTAACTTATGATCCACTGGGATTATGGGAGTGAGTGCTACACCCAGCTTGGGGCAGAGAGCCTGAATGTAACTTAAGGGAGACAGACTAGCTCTCTGTAGTCTTTGTTGCTCTTACTGCCCCTTTTGCTGTTTGCCGTCTTCCACCATGATGAATTGCTGCCTTCTGCCATGTGCCACTATGCCTTGGAGCCAGATGAGTAGGGACTGAAACCTCCAGGAACTGTGAGTTAAATAAACCTTATCTTCTTTCATTTTGAGTGTCAGGTATTTGTCCCAGCAAGCAGAGAAGAGTAACTGAGACAGAAGGGCAGCATGAGTGAATGTGGAGATGAGCAGAGGGAAATGATAGAGGAAGAAGAAAAAAGGCTGACCAAGACTGACAGCAGCTAGGATTCCTACAGAAGCAGTAAGACCCAGGGACTGACAGGCTGTCTGGCTCAGGGAGGCAGGCTTGAGGAGACACTCAGTGAGAAAAGTGGACCCCTGGGACCAAAGCTCATTCAAGAAGTTCCACCGTCCTTGCTCTCCCGCCCACAAGTCATTCGCTACAGTCAAACATTTTAATGGAAATCTGATTTAAGCTTTCACTCTGGGCCAATTTCTACAATTAACTACTATAATCTGCAATCTCAAACTGAGAATGAAATTAAGACAGTTTAAAAATGAAAGCCTGTGACATCATTATTATTATTTAGCATTTAGAAAGCATGTCAAATGCTCAAAGTGTGCTGTGTGTTCATCCATTATACAACCACTAACTGCTGCTCCATAATACCAAGATCAACTTTTAATTGTCTTTTTCTGCCTCTGGCAAAGAGAATGTTAAAGAGAAAAGTCACTCTAAATATCCAAGAAACTTCCAGAAGATCCCTAGCTGCTTCTTGGAACACAGTGTCTTCAAGTTCCCAATTGAGAATTAGGAGGGTTGCTATTTACTGCTTCACAGAAAGTAAACATATTTAATGGGGAGGCTAAGGTACCAGATCCACCACAGACCAGACATCCCCAGGTTCCAGGCAGCTGCTTCCCTGTGGAGTCTGTGGCATCATTGGCAGCCACGCAGGTGGCTTTGCAAAATACACTTTGGTGGGAGATTTTAGCACACAGTGAAAAGTAAAGAATGAAGTTTGAAAAGAAGAAAAACTACAGTGGTTGTTATTTATCAAGTGCATCTCAGTCCTAAATAAACCAACAACAACAAAATCAATACTAAAGTTTTTGTTGGAACACAGATCCTTCCATGTTCCTGATAAAGAATCTTTGATCAAGCAGAATTCACATATACAGTGTGCTGTGTGCTGCTCTGATGGAAGTGGCTTCAAAGACAGACAGTGCTGTGGCAGCACAGCACATGCATGTAGACTAGGCCTGTGGCCTTCAAGAAAATTGTGAGTTGTCTGCAATAATCTATAAAATTGTGGGAATGTGTACCAGTCTGGGAAGGGTCCATAATTAGGAAGTAATACATTCATAACCACAAAGTAACAACTACTACATTTAGCAAGTGGCATGAAGTACTCTAATTACACTATGTTTTACATGTAAGTGTCATATGAGGTAGGTATAATTTTTTTCCTTTTTGGTTTTTTGAAACAGGATCTTGCTATGTAACCCAGGCTGGCCTCAAACTTCATGGTAGGCCTCCTGCTTCAGCCTCCTGAGTGCTGGGATAATAGGTGTATGCCATCATACATGGTTGAGGTAGGTGTACTTTTCACATCCAATTTACAGAAAAAGAAACTGAAGGTATTGACTTACTGGACTATAGCTTATCTATCATCAAGCCTATCAAGGCCCCACAGTGTATTTTTCTCATTTATTATACAGTCATTTTATCCATAAAAACGCAAGAGATAGGTAGCAAACCTATGACACCTGTGTTCAATTTCCTTTGAAGACAAAATATATTAAATGTCTGAGTTGTTTTTTCAAACTGAAACCTCAGTATTTGGTTTGAATTGTAATGCTGGCACACTGAGATGAGTAAGTGGGTTTGAGTTTGTAGTAGGGCACTTATTTCTAAAAGGTTCACTATCAGTGACTCCTAGACCATTTTACAGATGAGAAAAGAGACTAATAGTGGTTAAATAATGCATGCATTTTTTTTCTATTTATGGCAAATTTTAGTACACATTTCTAACAGTAATGGCACTAAGGAAAAGATTGCTTTTCAAAAGAATATCTTGTGCTGAGTTATGCAGATACTTTGTTTCAGGCTCAGAAAACTCAGGTCTTTTTAATTCAATATTGTGTTGAACTTCTTTTGTTAAAATGTTGCCAGATTGCAAAATAAAAAATGAGTTATTACTAGGCATGGTCAGCTTAGGACGGTGGGGGGTGGGATTTCAAAGATAAGGTTCCATAGTTAAAGAACATAGTGCAAGACATCAGCAACAACAGCAGGCAGCATGGAGTACAGCCAGATTGCAAGAGAGCCACCTGAATCTCTAATGTATAATTCTTATGCAGGTTGTTATCTCATGTGTACCTTCTTATACAGTGCTATAAATAGTGCATGCATTTTTACCTGTGCTGAGTCATAGTTCCGTAACTGTAACCTACTGTGTGCCTGTGCTAGAAAAGCAGGGTTTTGTGCTCAGGTGTCTTTAGATACCCCTCACCTTTAAAGCTGCCCACATCCTACCTCCTCAAAGGCCTGGGTATATAAACGTAACACTCTATATGTAACAGGGCACAAATACTGTAGTTAACAAATCAAGAACTACATGGTTGGCAAAACCACTTTTTTTGCTTGAACAGTTCCATACATACGCAATATCAAAGCCTAACACATAACATTCAAGGCCTGGGATATGTTGAGCAAGGGCTTTAATCCGCAGGGCTAAGTTTATTGTCCTTGCACCTGGAGAGATGCTATTCCTTAGTATCCCCTCATATGCATCTTCAAAGATTTCTGATTAGACATTACTCTTAGTGGTCAAACACTGCAATGCCTGGCTTGACCTGTCCCTGTTTCAAACCAGAATATTTCCATACTGGGCTGGATAGTGACCACTGTCCACTGGGAAGTGGGTCATAACCAGACCCATCAGTATACCAGGTATCTGCCAGAGTTCCCTCTTTTCCTTTATTGAGCATAAAGGATGAGGAGTCAAATCCTCTAGACAATACACATCACATGTTTTCAAAACTTTTGCCAGTTTGGCAGCCAAGAGGTTAGCTGACAGGGAGGACCACTGTTGGAGACACATCCCTCAGTGTTTGTGAGTGGGTGGGCATATCCCACTCTGCTCCTGGAACAGGCTATTTACTTTTGTACCCAGCCCTCTATCTGTCCTGTTATTCTTCACAGGCATGTAGAGTGTGCAGTGTACAGCACTGCTGTTTTCAAACAAGGAATATCAGCTCTGCTTCTTACCCTGTGACCAAAACCCAACAGGGTGCTTCCACTCTCCCTGTGTTTGCCAGAGGTCAGCCAAATCCACTGTCATCTACACCAATGGGTAAGGTAAATGGCAGGGTAGGGTAATGACTCATAGGACTTGTTTCTGTGCAACAGCCTTCTTTAAGTGCTGAAAAGCTGCTTCCATTGTGTCTATCCATCAAGCAGCTTCTACTGTATCTGTGAAGCCCCATGCTGTGCCCTTTTGGTCACCTGTTATAATGGGGGCAGTAGGGTAGAGAGGTGTGAGACCCCTGACAAGCCCACACATGTCTGCAATTGGCATACTGTTCTGGGCCTGTCTGTACCTGACCATTTAACACTGTCAAAATAACACTAAGGCAGAAAGATTGAGGCCAGCTTGTATAACAGAGTAATCCTATCTCAAAATAAAATAAAACCAGTTGGGGGTGTCACTTAGTGGTAGAGTTCTTGCCTAGCAGGCATAAGCCTGCATTCAAATCTCCTATGCAGAAAAATCAAACAAACAAAAAAAAGAAAGACTGAATTACTTAGTCAATATATATATTCTCTTTTTTTTCAATATGTGTTGCAAAGACATTTCTCTGAGCTAGGCTCTTTTTAGACCAGAGTGTAGTAGGTAGCTAAAACTGGCAAAATGACTTCAAAATTAGAGAGAAGTGTTGTATACATACATCTGCAATTATGAACTGTGGCAAGACTTATGAAACAGTATGAGGACCACGGGACAGGAGCCATGCTGGGTAAGGTGGTCAGGGTGGTAGTAGGTGGAGATGTAGAGTCTAAGGACATCAGGGAGAGCCCAAGGAGCTTAATAAAAGGGCCTTATAACTAGGAATGCCGTGTGTCCAGGAGAAATAACAGGAAAGAGTGAGAGTCTGTGAGAGCCAGGTGTCTGGGCATGGTGAAGGTAGTGGCGTGAAATGGGAGAGGCGACCCTTCCAAGGCCAGACTGTGTAGACTGTGGAATAACTGCTATCTCTCCGAGAAGCCTGAGATTTCAAGACACCAACACAGACTTTTGGAAGCCCAGGGAGAGAACATTTATTCAGCAGCCACAACATGTTTATATTAAGTGTGTAAGACAAGCATTGATACCTTCATTTTATGGATTTGCTGAGGCTCACAGATTTCATGGCATCCTGGAGTAACTGGGAAGTCTGAGGGAAGCTAGTGATGTACACCACGACAGCTGACAAACTCTCTCTCTAAGGGTAAGTGGTCAGATTTATTGGGCTTTGTGGGCTGGTTTCTTTCACACTATATAACCCTGTCAATGTACCAAGAAAGCACATCTAAATGACCTATAAATGAAAGAGTGGGACCATTTTTAATAAAACTTTATTTACAAAAACCTAGTATGTGGATCTAGACCGCAAGTAGCTCTTTGTTAACTACTGACATAGACATGATTTGGTTCAGCTGCCTCACAATCCCAAGAGCATCAACCTGCCTCCTTCCTGGCAGCATCTGCTATTGGTATTTCTTTGGTAGCTTGCTTCAGATTCGTCTTGCTTCACTTTCTTCCAGTCACTGACAACATGAAGTCATCTAGGTTGTGGTGGCAGTCAATTGCAGAATGATAGGCATTCCAATTCTAGTATTCTTTCAAATGAAACCAGTAATTTCAACAAGTTCATAAATGCATGCACTTGAGGCTTCATTCTCTTTCCTTCACTGACACTGGTTAGAAATGACTGAAAGAGTTTCTCTACAGGTCAGCCATTTTGAAATGGTTATAGAGAATAGATCAGTAGTACATTGGATTGAAAACATGTGATAGTGTACACATGTAATCCTACAAGGCCTTCTGGTCTTTGTCTCTGCCTGCTCCAATGTGAAATACCAATTCAGTCCTTCTGCTGTGGGCATCAGGCTGATAAGAATCCAGCAAGCATACTTATATGGGTCAAGATAACAACTTTTTCCTTCCAAACATAAGTTATTTTAATTCTAAACATTGTTGTTCTTATTTAAGCATCTGATTTCTGGAATTGTTTCTCTCTTTTTTGTTTATATTTTCCTGCTGAATGCTAATCATTCTTCTAATCCACTGGCAACCAACGGAGGAAAATAAATGGTACAGGAAATTAGATGCAGCTTAGATAATTGATATTTGTATGCTGGGCTTTAATAAAAATACTCTAAAAAATTAGAGGGGAGTCTAAACAGAAGCAGTCAATAAGGAGGTGACTCAGGAGAGGAATTCAATCTGAAGCTTTTTGTAATCTCACAAATAAACTCACAGATGAGTTCAGTTGAAGCCAGATTTGCCTTTTGCTGAAATCTGGGTGAGCTGTTCAGGTTTGCTTACTACCTGTGTTTCATTTCTGAAGTCTGAAAGTACATTCATGTCTTAACACTTCAGGGTTCAGTGCTAGGATCTCACCCCAGCCCATCCAAATACCAAAATCTGAAGATGCTCAAGTCCTATATACAAATGACATTTATCCATATAACTTATTCACATTCTTCCTGTATACTTTAAATAATTTCTAGATTACTTATAATATACATTAGAATGTAAATACTATGCAAATAATGATACTACTGCAAAACAATACAAATTAAGTATATGCAAATGTTTTCTCAAATATTTTCATTTTGAGGTTGACTGAATACACACTTAAAAAACTCAAACTGCAAGGGTCCACTCTGTTTTGTACAAATTTAAGTGTAGAATCATTGGGGCAAAGCAATATATGTACTACTAAAATAACTACTAATGCAATATGAAAAATAGTATTTCTTGAAAAACGCCCCCTCCACACACAAGCGCGCGCGCGCACACACACACACACACACACACACACACACAACCTTTTAATTTTAGAGAAAAAAAGAAACACTTTTAGTGAGTTCACAGTACAACCCAAAAATTCTGAATGAAAACAGACTGTCTTTAAACATCACCCCTAATATCAAACAACATTTTGGCATTTCAAATTCATCACTCAAGGTAAAGCTCAACTATTTTATTCCACCTTTGTCAAACTGATTGCATGGAAATGACATCTGATGGATGAATCCTCTGTAAACAATATTTTGATAGAGAGCCAGGTTTCTATTCAGGTTGACTTCTGAGAACAGGCTGAGGGAGCAGAGGGAAATGTGTTTAATTCGTCCTTGATCTATCTGCTCTCTTCTCAAATTCTTTATTTACATCCTGTAATCTTTTCTTCACATGAATAAGTAAAGTCACATGGAGGATTATATTTATTGAATGTAGATTTTCCTAGGTGCTAGAAATTATGTACTATAACCTTCCCTGGTAAATAAACTGGGACTCAAAGAGCTTAAATAATATGTTCAAGGTCACATAACTACTAGTGATAGAGTTGGCTTTGAAGCAAGACTATTTCAACACACATACTCTTTCCACCCACTCTCTCTGCTGTTTCTATAATGGGTAACTCTCAAGATTAGCTAAAAGCCCAGCTCTATTCTTTTTTTTTTTTTTTAGGGCTCAAGGCCACACTCTCAAGCCCTATATTCTGGTGTCTTAAGAATTTCTTGCTTTCAAATTTCATTGCTCAGTTAAAACTGATCAGAGGTGAGATACTTTTATAATTTTTAAAATCACTTATTTACTAATTTATATATTTTATAATTTTGTGGGACACTGAGTTTTATATTTTCATAATCCAAAATGTTTACTGATAAAAAGATTGGTCCAGAACATAGGTGTGTATTCCCTATTTAAATGGTGCCAGAAGTGGTAATGATGCCAGATGGGAAGGTCCTAGGGCCTGTCATGAAGGGATGTCCCCAGTGAGACACCCTTATACAGAATCAAAAGCCCCTCTCCCCAACTTTTGATATAATACAGTTTATTTTTTTGTGGGTACTCCTCACTGTAATTATAGCCATGGACATTCAAATGGAGAAATATATCCCTAGAGTCACTGCTGATACTGATTTGAAACATCAGGTTGGTAAAGTGGACCCCTGAAGGCACGGTAATCTGCCCTCTGAGGTTAGCTCTGTGGAGGGCTGTGGTGAGAAGATGATGTCACAGCATTTCTGCCCTGCTGATATGCCTACCATGGGGTACAAGGCAGGCTAGAGTATATGTGTATATTTGGACAGTTGGAAATTAAGATTTAATCTGTCAACTTTGCTAGATGTTCATATCTTTTACAAAGAAATCTCAAACAGTGAGGAAATCTATTTTACACTAAGCATAATCACTTATATATCACTAGCTATATATATTTCAGCACTATATATCAAAACAAAAATTTGGATGTTGACTCCAAGCACTATGCAGGACCCAGGCACCTTCCATTATCATTACTAGCCTAACAAGTTAAAATATACTGTGAATATTGCACCACATAGATTATAAATCCATACTTTTTCCTTTAATAAGTAGCTGTTCCATTAGGTCCATGTGTTCTATGATGCATTAAGCTTAAGTAATGTTGAGCCTGGGGAGATATCTCAGTAGTCTAAACACCTGTCTGACAAATGCAAGGACCTGAGTTTGATCCCTGGTATCATATGTTGTGCTGGCCCTAGAACCTGGGGCATGCTGTGTTGGCCACTGAAACTAGATGTCATTGTGCATGCCTATAATCTCAGCACTGGGGAGGTTGAGCCAGAGGACCACTATGAGTCTTAGCTGTGTAGCAAGACCCTGTACCAAATAAATAAAAGCTTTTTTTTTTTTTTAAGCTTAAGTAATGTTCTGAAAAAAATCTTCTGATCAAATAATTTGGATTTTAGCTTCTGTCAGATTTACCAGAACATGTATGTTTTAAATTACAGCATTCTAAATTATTTATGTTTTTACAGTCAGTGGTTTGGAAATTTGATCTCTATAGAGCGCTAACAAAAAGTGCTAAGGAGATGTATATTTGTTGTGGGGAGGGATCCATGGTCTTCTCTAGAGGGATGCCAACCATTTCACTGTTGGGGTCACCTTTATGATATCTGTGCAGGAAGACTTTCATCAGCACAAACAGCAACCACAAACCCCCTGGGCCAAGAGTGGGTATAAGTGCTTCCACAGCTGTCACCAAACACACCAACAACTATGATATCAGCATCAGTGCCTTTTCAGAGAACGAAAACTCTGGACATACAGGAATGCAGGTTGCACTTAGAGGGAGGAGGAGGAGGCAGAGTTAAAAGGACGGAAGTATATAATCCTTGAGGGAACAACACAAACAAATGCTTCTTAAAAATATGTCTTACATAGACATTTCCCATATTCTTTTGAAATGAGAATCACAACAATTACCATGATTATAAAAGCCACTTGGACATTCAGAATGGGACGTAAAAGGTTGTCCTTTGAGTGCTTTATGTTTAAAATAGTTCTAGTAAACCACCATAACACATAATTTGGCCACAGAGTCATCTGAAGTGTCAAATAAAACAAAACAAACAGAGATTTTGATCATACAATTTTACCAACAGGCATCAAAGTACTTTTATGGTGGACTGGCGCCTGAAGGTCAACTTGTAAGACCCAGCTGAGCTAATATAGTGTGGGGCTGGATGTGGAAGGCCTACCTGAGGATTGCTGCCAGCAGCATAAAAGGAGAACTGAAGAAGAGCTGGTGCTGTTTGTTCTCCTCAAGGAGTTTCCATATTGACTTTCCTGATATGAACTTAGGTGTTCTCATTGTCAGATGAGTTTAGGACCTTGGTGTCACTGAGAAGGGCCACACAGTTCTCTTTGGGGGAAGTCTGGTCCTTACTTTGATTGTATCTTTCTAGCTCCTATGAAGACCCCTCGGCCTGCTGACACAGGTCCTTCACCCTGCTGGCACAGACTTTCTAGCTTCCACCACTGACCCCTAGACCTTCCCAAGGCAGATCTGTGAAACAGAATTGTGTGAGATACTGGGCTCCAGGCCTCAGATTGGATCCATGGGGAATACTGTCATAAGCTCATGCTCCTCAGCTGGACTAATGCAGAACACTGCTGTGGGATCCAGGCCCTCAACTGGATTCTTTGGGGCTATAGTATGTGGATAGATTTCCTGCACTCTGTCCGTGACTCGTTTTTGGGTGACAACTATAAAATGATCCTATAAATTATAAATCCTGTAGCCGGGCATAGTGGCACATGCCTGTTATCCCAGCACTCGGGAGGCTGAGGCAGGAGGATTGTTGTGAGTTCAAGACCAGCCTGAGCTACAAAGTAAGCTTAAGGCCAGCCTGAGCTGCATAGTGAGACCCTGTCTCAAAAAAAAAAAAAAAAAAAAAAAAAAAAAAAAAAAAAAAAAAAAAAAAAAAAAAAAAAAAAAAAAAAAAAAAAAAAAAAAAAAAAAAAAAAAAAAAAAAAAAAAAAAAGAAAAGAAAAAAATTATATGTCCTGTATTAAATTATTTTCCATGTAAACTCTAACTACAGCAACTTTCAAAAAGAGAAATATACTATTCTTGCTTAAAAAAATACACTATTAGAATGGACTTTTTATGTATTTAGTACAGGGTCTATAGGCTTTTACTACACAGATCAGACTCAGTGATCCTTCCTGTTTTTCAAGTTTCCAAGTGCACCTGCCACTGCATTCCCAGTCTCATTCTCAGTCTCAGCATGCCCTAGGGGTGGGACTGCACAGCAGGCTGGGGATCAAACTCTGGTCCCTGTGTCTGCCTAAGCATGTGCTTTAATCTGCTTAGCTATCTGACCAGCCCTTAGAATTGAAATTTTGATTACAGTACTGCCTTCCTAGTTTAACAGATAATAGCTTTCAAGGGAAGAAACTCATTGCTCATTATACAGTATCTGTTTTATTTGTAATGGAAGCTACATTGGAATAGATTAAGAACATTTATTGGCACATTGTTTCTGAATAGTTTTTATCCAATCATCTCAAACTTAAGTCATCTTGATGAATGTGAATATGTATATTCCATCATCATTTGGAGAGTTAATATAGAGAACACACATAAAACTGGCAATGTGGTGAAGAACTCATTTATTAATCTATAAACAGGATGTCTATCCATCTATGTGTGCAACATTACAAGTCTTTTTTCTTTCCTTTGTGAAAGAAATAAAGGTTTCTGGAATGGATTTTTTTTCTGTTTTATTCACAACTGATATCAATTAAACAAAAATTAGCTAAGTAGACAGTGTCAAAACTCAGGACCACACAGATTCACAGCACAGAAAAATGAAGACAAATTTAGTTAATAGAGAAACTCACTGTTTCTGTAAATAACAAGCCTAATGTAAAATGAAAGTGGAATATAATGATTCTGTGACTCTTCATAAACCTATTTGATCATTTAGATTTCTGGAAAAATACAGAATTGCGAAAGGTTCACATCAGAACCCTACTAGATAAACATCTGACTAGAGCAAGTGAAACACAAGATTTCAGCAAAACTCACAGTGACTTAAAAGATATTTCTTATGGACTAAAATTCACAGTAAAATTTTAAGCAAAATTTTAGAAACACATATCATCCTACTTTCAGAAAATTTCACCTGTACATTCTGAAATTCAGTTTACTGAAAAATTTCTCTATAAACGCAGTTTTGCAATAATTTCCTAAAATCTTTCACTTTGGTCACATGACCTATGATGCCAAATCCAGAACCTTAAACTGTCACACTGTCATTCTTAATATTCTTCAGTATCATAAATTTAAATTTAGGTAAGTTAAGAGAAAAACAACACTCTAGGAAAGTTACCCATAAAAACATTTGTAATGATAAAGATGAATATCCCACTTGAATCAGGGTAACTTTGAAATGTTAGGGCAGGACTGGTACCTGCTAGTAATTAACATTAGGAGCAAAGAGCCTAAAAGTTCATTCTACGTCTTTTAGCAGCATTAGATGTTACTGGCACCAAAAACTATCTTGAGCTGTAGACAATATTCTAAAAGTACTCATACCACTACCTGACCTTGCTGTAATCTGTTGTGTAAAAGTGTCAGGTATTTATTTTGCTATTTGGCAAATTTCAGCATTGTGTGTCTAAAGCAAATTAAAACCACATTGGAAGAACACTGTTCTAGCCTGCTACAAATGCAAATTAATAAAACTTCTTCCACATCAAAGTAGTATTCATTGACTGGCCACATCTCCCACTGACAGACAATCTTCTAAAGATTTCAGGAGAGTTCTCTGGCTGCTAGGCTCCTTTCATGGAAGGCTTCCATAGTATTCTACCTCCTTTGGTACATGTGCAATAGACTACCAAACGCTGACACTTGGGGACTACTCTGTGCTGTAGAACTTTTCAGTAACATTCAAGGTCTTCTCTCAGGCCTACGCTGTTCCCAGCCATGGAAAACTGACTGTAGAGGCCAGATTCCAGGCCATTAGCCCAGATTTGTGTAACTGTACCCAATCCTCACTATCAACCTGCTCTAAAATAAATTCTCTGCCACATGCCACGAGCAAGTGCACCATTGTTTCCTGTTGAAACAAAGTCATAATTTCTTTTTCTTTTTGGAGGAACTAGGGATTGAACTCAGGCCATTGCACTTGCCAGGGAAGTGTTTATTCTCCTGAGCCATCTCCCCAGCCCAAAGTCATAATATCTTATTTAACCTCCAACCTGTCTTGAATTTGGGAAGACACATTCATTGTGAAGGTCAAGTCTTTAAGAACAAGAACATTAGTTTTCTAAAATGTATTTGGTATATGGTACAGGGTCTCACTATGAAGTCTGGACTTGCAGTGATCCTCCTGTTTCAGCCTCCCCAGTGCTGGGATCACAGGTATGTGCCTAGTTCACCGAGCTATCTCACCAGCCCTGAAGACTAATTTTTTGATTCAGTTTTATCCTCTCTGCAACATACCCATGCTCATGAATTATACAATAAAAGTAAAACAAATCAAAAAATTCTCAGCACAAGCCATTAAATAAATATTATCCAACACATATTTCATGGGTTCATTTTGGCAGAAGCCTAACACTAAGAATACAGAATTGGTGCTCATTAGCTGTCTGGATCAACACCCTAGGAGAAGACTGAAAAAGAATAACAAGCCAATGCTTTATTATCTTGGGTTCTGTTCATTATAAATGACAGACAATAGCTTGTCAGGTGGAAATGAGCTTCCTAGCACTGAAGTGGCTTCATTTGGTTTATTAGCTGCAAACAAAAACTAAGGAAGGCCTATCTAGAAGGTGACTGGCAATTTCTACTTCGATGATCATGGATTAAAGGCTTGTTGAAGGAGGGGCTTGGTCATAAAAGGGACCTCAGATTGGCCACCTTGCTCTGCTCATTATGTGATGCCTTCTGCCATATGACAACATAGCATGAAGGACAGATGCTGAGCAGATGCTGCAGGTGTGCTCCTGAACCTCCCACCTCCAGAATTGTGAGAGACAACAGATTTTCATTGTTCATAAATCACTCAGTCCAAGCATTCGGTGAAAATGGACAAAGACAAATAACACTAGGTTTCCTGGTATACTGAGATCTATTGTTTCATTTTCTACCCTATCTTTGACCTTATTCTCTGAAACACCTAGGGAAAAAAATCTCATTTACTTTATCTCACATCCTTCAACATGAGTTTCTTCATGAACATGCATTTCCCCCATGTGCTAGATATAAAAGGTAGTCTTGAATCTACTTAGTGTTTGCATTATGTCCTACAAAAGGAGTTTACTGGACTGACAGGATATTTTTATAAATGCCTTTAAGTGCTTCATTTTTGTTCTTTTTTAAGAATGACCTCAATATAATGTCTAAATTGTTACTCCACAAATCCTGGGATAATCTTCTGGTTTGCTCAACACTAGATGAGGACATTTCTTATTTCTGGTTTGTGCTATCCAGCTATTTTTTATAATACACATCCCTGCCACACTGCATGAGTGGCAGAGAATCCTTTCATAGTATGCCATCTTACAACATTGAAGAGTCCCTGTCAACAAGCTGGGAAGACTGCAGTCTCTGTCCATGCAGGAATGGGACAAGCAGTCCATCCAAGTTTCATGCTATAGTTTTAAATACCTGTCCTTTTATGTACAGGATACCTTGAAATTGCAGGTATGCCTTATAGGAAATTATACTGTCCTCATTTCAGAGTGCTGATTATTGATTGAAGAACAGGAGGACTCCAAACTCAGATCCCTCAAAGGTCAAGTACATGAGTAAATGAGTAAAGAGATCTTGGACAAAGACAACAGAAAATGCTCTGGCATGGAATTTGAAGAAGAGGAGAACATGGTAAACAGCAGCAAGCAGCCTCTCCAAGACCCGGAGTTCAGACCCTGGGATACAACAACTTGGGAAAAAGAAGAAGGAAGAAGGCATATCCCTGGGATGCCGGAAGAGTCTGAAGGGAAAACTAGAGCTCACAGGAAAAGTGGAGCGACAGACCTTGATGAAGAACATGAAAGTGGCAAACTACTTGGTCCCTGATTACTAGCTTTTGGCGTGAGACAGCAGGTATAATTTGATAGACACAGTGAGGGCAGGTGATTACAAAGACTTGACGAACACATTTTGATTAGGGCAGAAATTAAAGCAATTAAAGCTAAGAAAACAATATAATGAATCAATGGTTGAAGATTTGGTTTTTGATAGTAAATAAAATGGAAAAGCTCTTAGCAAACCTTATAATAATAAAAAAGGAAACAAAGTCCTCAAATCCACGCAATTAGGAAATGAAAGGGTAAAAATCACAATGGTTCTTTGGCAATCCAGAAAATCATTAATATCTACTTTGAGAAGCTACATTGTAATGTTAGAGAATTCAGAAATAATGGATAGGGTCCTAGAAACATATACATTACCAAAACTGAATCAAGAAGATTCAGAAATAAAAAAAAAAATCTAAATAACCCAGAATCAATCAATGAAATTGAGCAAATAATTTAAAAAACTACCAACAAAGAAAAGCCCAGGTGCTGACAGATTCATTGCTGAATTCTACAAGAAATTTAGAGATCAGAACAACTACTCCTCAAAATCTTAAATGAAACTGAAAGGGAAGCAATACTCATAAAGCTATTCGTGGAAGCAAGCATTACCTTGATAACCAAACCAGAGAGGATCCAAACACAAAAGAGAACTAAATGCCAATCTCCTTAATGAACACAAATCCTGAACTTGAAATTATACTACAGAGCTACCATGACAAAAATAGCATGCTGCTGGGAAAAACCAAACCAAACCTGAGGATCAATGGAATAGAGCGGAAGATACAGACATAACACCAAACACACTCAGCCATCTTATCTCTAAAAAGAGGTCAGACATCTTCACTGGAAGAAAGATAGCATCTTTAATAAATGATATTGGGGACTGGCTTTCCACATGCTCAAGATTACATGTAGACCCATATCTTTCACCAACCAGTAAACTAAAATGAAAACAGATCAAAGATTTCAATATTAAAAGAGACACTAAATTGGCTGTAACACACAATAGTCAAAACTTGAACAGATATATATGTAGGCAAACTTCATGAGCAAAAACTGTTTGCATAGGAAATATTACAAAGAACTGACAACTGTGACTACATCATACTAAAAAGCTTTAATGGGCCAGGGATACATCTCAGTATCCTAACTAGCAAGTATAAGACTCTGAGTTCAATTGCTGTTCAAAGAAAAAAAAAGACCGCCACAATTTAAATACCCAATCCAAAAATGAACATTTAAAATGAATAGGTACTTCTCAAATAAAGAAGTACAAAAGACAAATAAATACACGAAAAAAAGAGTTCAGCATTATTGATCCTTTGAGAAGTACAAATTAAAACCACACTGAGATTCTATCTCACTCTCCAAAGAATGGCTATCAAGATATGAACTGAAAACAAATGCAGGCGAGGCTGTGGAGGAGAAAGGAACTCTTCTCCATCGTTGGTGGGAGTATAAAGTAGAATAGTCAGTGTGGAAATCAGTATGGAGATTCCTTAGAAAACCAAGAGGTTCCATTCGATCCAGCTATCCACCTTTGTGGTGTCTTCCTGAAAGAGTTAAAGGCATCATGCCACAGTATTAGATGCACATCCATATTTCAACAGCACAATGTGTAGTAGCTGAATCTAGGAAACAGACCAATATCCAGATATATGGATAAAGAAAACATGATTTTAAAATACAGTGGAATATTGGATTTAAACTAATGGAGTAATGGTTTTAAAAACACAATGGGTAAATCAGGATCACAATGCATAATAGACACTGGAAAGTAGAAGAAAAATGTTCACATGGTAAAGGGAACAAGGAACAGGGAAGAATAAAGGAAAGATAGCAAAATGGCAACTAAAGCAACAGAAGGAGAAAGCAGAAACAAAGCTTTTGCAAATGAGATGGGGAAGAAGGCTTAAAAGGAAGGGAGCCAGGCGTGGTGGCACATGCCTGTAATCCCAGCACTTGGGAGGCTGAGGCAGGGTTGTTGGGAGTTCAAGACCAGCCTGAGCTACAAAGTGAGCTTAAGGCCAGCCTGAGCTATATGGTAAGATCCTGTCTCAAAAAGACAAAAAAAAAAAAAAAAAAAAAAAAAAAAAAAAAAAAAAAGAAAAGAAGGGAATGTGGAAACAAAAAAGATATACTATGTACAGGTGAAAAGTCTTTATGATGCATGTGATCACTATGAACATTAAAAATGAACCAATCTAAAAGCCTCCAATTTGTCTTTAAAAGTTATTTATCTACCCATCCATCCATCCATCCATCCATCCATCCATCCATCCATCCATCCATCCATCCATCCAATGATCCGCCACCCCCACCTATCTATCTGTCTGTCTGTCTGTCTGGTACAGGGTCATTCTATACAGCTCAGACTCAGTGATCGTCCTGTCTCAGCTTCTCCAGTGCTGGGACTACAAGGTGTGTACCACCATGCCTTATTTCCATGGCCCACTCTGCATGAAGCCAGCATGGCATGCAGTATTGGAGATCAAATTCAAGTCCTTGCACTTTCCAGGCAGGTGCTTAGACCACTGAGCTATCTCCCTGGCCCTACTTTCTCTTTCTTAATACTTCACTGTATAAAAATGTAGTAATCTAAGTAACTACTTTTATGATAATAATACACAATATAATTGTTAATCTCCTATCATCTTGTATTGAAATGCTGAATCATTTTTTTATCAGCTTTTAAGAAAATCAACCAACAAAATTAATTAAAAAGAAAAAAAAAAAAAAAACACCGTGAGAAAACAGAGAGGATATGTCTCTTAAAAGAAGCAGCTACTTTATCATGCATGTAGCTGCTGCTGTGAGAATGTGGATGTGTCTAGATCTTTCCATTTTTCAAAGACCAGAAATCTGGATTTTTTTTCAAAATATTTTGGGCACTTTTCTCTCATTGTTAGGACAAAATACCTGACACCCAAAGTTAAGGAAGGGAAGGTTGATTTAACTCACCTTTCCTTAGTAGAGGTTAGTAGAGGTTTCAGGCCACACTTGGCTGGCTCCATGACAGAGTGGCACATGGCTGAGGGTAGCATTTCATGGTGGCAAAAAACAGCCAAGAGCAAAGAGAAGAGCAGCAAGTGTGGCAGCCAGCAAGCCTCTGTACATGCAAACCCTAACACAATACAAAACGTAACGTAGTTGTGATCTACATTGGTCTTCTCTGATTGTTGCTTGCAGTCCTCACTGCAGTCAGATGAAAAGGCTCTCAACAGGTGCTTTCTAAAACAGTATACTGCTTTCCCAATGTTGTCACCCTTTGCCAGGTTCCTAACTTCACTTCTCAAGGGATTTGAAAAGCTCTGAGCATAATAATACTCTGGAGAAAAACTATTGTATATGTGAATATAGAAATATGGCATAGCAGGGCTGGGGAGATAGCTCAGTGGTCTAAGCATCTGGCTGGCATGCGCAAGGACCCAGCTTTGACCCCTGATACCACATGCTGTGTTGAAACCTGGAGCACACTCAGCAGATCATCAGAATTGAGCATGGTGGTGCACACCTATAATCCAGCGCTGGGGAGGCTGAGCCAGGAGGATCACTATGAATCTGAGCTACATGGTGAGACCTTGTGCAAAATACATAAATGCATTAAATAAAAAATGATTTAAAAAAGAAGTACAGAGTAGGACTTTAAAAGGAGAGAGAATAAAAAAAGCAAAAAGGAAAGTTTAAGAGGGGATCCAAGTATGATTCTTGGATTTTAGAGTAGATGACTAAAGAGCTACAGAAGAAAGATCCACATATAAGTAATATTCATATGCAGAGTAGGAGCTAACATTACCAATCACTAGTTAAGAGGCCAGATCATTCTTAAGCATGTTCTGTATGCTCCCTCACATACACCTCAGCACAGCTCCATGAGAAAAGCTGCTTTCTGTATTTTAGAGAAGGCATTCAGTACAGAGGCATGAGACACCCTCCATAAGATCACAACTGGCTACCTACAGATCGTCCCCTGGCTCCAGAGCTAGTGCAACACACTGTTGTATCCTGTATAATTCAGTATCTTCAGTCACCCTATTGGTACAGTGTGGCCAAGTCCTTGCAATAACCTAAAACAAATCTTTCTATGCATCCAACTTCAACAGTTCTTTAAATTTGGGAGAAATCCTCCCATTACAAGCTCCTTCTGTACTAATTTTAAATATGTTCACAAATACCTTAAGGTTTCCTGTTCAAAATATAGGGCTTAGTTTTCCTCCTTTAGACTACACATTAAACATAGTAACTTGTATCACATGATTAGAATACAGTGGCATGAGAAAGGGCCACATCTGAGAGTAGGTTGTAAAGGTACTGCGGCCTTCTGCTCTTGCCATTTCAGGCTACTTACCCAAGGGAAAACCAGATGTCATGGCATAAGGATGCCCAATAAAGACCTGCCTCACAAAGAACAGAGAGCCCCTTCTCACCTTCCATACAAGTCACCGTGGATGGTCTCTCACACTAACAAGGAAGGTTTTAAAGTCAATGCATTTTTCTTTATAGTTTATAATTCATTTATTATTCTGTATTATATATTGTTACAGTTTTTATATGAATATTTTTGGGTTATGAAATGAACCATCTGAGTTTTTATCATTTCTTATTGAGAAATTTGTTGTATGCTTTGGGTTACAAGCACTTTTCTTTACTCACAAAACAAGGTTTTACTATATATGAAACTTCAAGTAATCTGAAGACATACTGATTTACACTTGACAATAGGATGGTTTTCTTAAATTTTATGAGTGAAACATTACATTATGATGATGCAGCTTTAGAGTATGTTTGCCTTTAAAAATGGATACAATATATGGGGAATATAAGATCATTTGATATCATATTAGTGTCTTGTTTCTTTAAAAAAGTGTATCCTGAGTAATTTCTAAAATATGTTACACATACCTTAAGTTCTTCAGTGTGAATAACTTAAATGAGAAATTTCATCATAGCTTTATCTTTCAAGACTGCAGAAAATAACCTAAATTTGTTATGAATACAGATAAGCACAGGACTATCCATATATGTGTAATTAACTTCATGATGAAACCTATTTCCAACCTTGACAATTCTGCTTGTAGATCTTATTATAGATTTTTGAAAAATATTAAAATATATGGCATAGTGTTACAATAAGTGAGTCGAGGTAGGATCAATATGAAACATAATTCTGACAGGTTTCCACTAGAGGCCAGTGTAATTCAGTATGGAAGTAGAATTTATAATCAATCCCTGTGGAAAAACCAACATTATTTCTTCCACTTAAAAGTGGAGCTCTTGTGAATTGAGGGAAAAAAAATGATGATGAAAGCTTTTTTTGGAAGCTATGAAGAGGAAGTTTCAAAGGATAAGAAAGATGAGTTAAGAAAGGATGAGTCATGAAAAATAGGAGCAAAAAGAATTCTTATCTACAGAAAAAAAATACTACTACCATATATGTTTGATGTTTTGCCAAAGTAAGCACAAAATTTTAAGTCTTGGTGTAATTGCAAGCTTTTCCAGAAGTGTTTCACTTGATAATAAATTAAAAATAATTAAATACCTTGAATGGCTAGCAAGTGCCATAGCAATCTTATTTTCAGAGCAATCACTGCTACCTGCCTCGACAATGCCAAGGACTTTAAAAAGGATAGGAAAACTGTTCATTTGCAATCGCTTTCTGTTAAACAATTTTATTCATAACAAGTATCAAATGGCTTCTTCTCAAACATGGAATAATTCGTATAAATTCACCCAGCACTACATTCAAATTATATAATACATTTCTTAATAATGGTGCAACATGATGCTTACAATAGTTTTTAACAAGGAACTGAACAAGTTTCTCAAAACTAAAAATAGGAGAAATGGAAATCTGATTCTTTTTTTTACAGTGCTGGAGAAAATATGATTCTTTAGTAAAGTTTAAGATCCTGATTAGATTACTTTATAAGAGTAAAAGCTGATTAATACAACACACAATGTACAGAAGAGTATTCTTTCCCCTCTTCTCCTGTAGAGAAAGTCACTTTATATAATGGGGCCATGTCAAGATTAATGAAGCAAGAAATCTGAACAGTGGATGGGACCTCAGAGGTCAGAGAGTTGGTGTGAGAATCTTCAGTGACAGAGAGCTTTCTCCTTTGACAGATGACCCATTCCACTATTGGAGCTATCCTTTCTTGAAAGTTATTCTTCAGTCTTCACTTGGGAAGACTCCCAAGTTTCCTCCAAAATGCAAAATGAAAAAAAAAAAAATACTGTTGTGGTTCCTGAGGTCAAAAAGAGACCAGCTTCAACACTACATGATATGTGATTCCCAAAATGAGGATATCTAATAGTCTACCTTTGTGGTAGGTTCTTTTCCTGGCCTCTGAGCCAAAAGTACCTGCTCTATTTTTTGCTAGCTGTGTAAATTAGTTAACTTCTTTGGGCTTCAGTTTCTTTATCTTTAAAATGGTGAAAATAGTACCCATCTTCTAGGACTGAATAAGGTAATGAAAGAAAAATATTGAGCCCAGTTCCCTGACGCATGACCCTTTCCATGTATTACCTGCTAGCAATTACTGCTATACAGTGGTTATTTGACTAATAAGTCCTTCGATCCCCATCAAACTCCTCTGAGTTATGATGTATTCCCATTATCTTTTAGGGACAGGAAAACTAGGATTCTCAGGAAACAACTTGTAAAAAGCAGTAGCTAGTTAGTGTTCATAAGGATTTGAACGAAGGTTTACCTATCAGAGTTTTAACAGTTAAACGACAACTTTTGGGGAAATGGCTAGGTAACATCCTATTCCCTGTGACAGGGCTGCCATACACTGATAAGGGTTATCATATGGTTCTCAGTTTTCTTTCTCTGATGTGAATATAACTAGGGTCAAAAAAACCATAAGAATTTCTCTTCAGAGTCTGGAGAGCAGGCTCCTGGAGCTATGGAGCCAAGGCTTGTCATGCTACCCTCTGCTCCAGGAGCCTACATGTCCTGTCATCTCTGCCAGTGTAGGTATCTACTCCTTAATTGCTCCTCCCACTCATGTGGGAACTCAGAGATAATAAAAAGCAGCCAGAGAAACATATCTTGTTGGGAAGAAAGTCACACTGTTGATTGTCACAGGAAAAGTGTTTTATGTAACCTTTGAAATAGTTGTGTATTGTCTGCAGCATGTCATGAGTTGAAATATAGGGACAAACAATATGGAGGGCCTTCCAGGTGGCTTGCTATCTGATCTGCAAAAGATTTTTCAGTCAGTGTTCTTCCTCCAGTACTGCACTCTCCCTGGGAGCCAGGTCTTCTTTGGCCCAGAGTCCCACAGGCTTATGGTTACAATACTGCCATGAGAAGAGAAGAGGACATTTCTATTAGGCACTAATGCTACAAGGTAATTTCTATTGGTAAACTGTTTAAATTTCATTAATTTCCTGAAGAGATACCCTTACCACATGTCAACTTTGAACACCAGGTCAGAGATAATCTGTTTTCTCCTAACATAACATTTTTTATTCCTCTTAACTTATCTTTCAGGAGATGCATTTCTATTTACTCATCAGGAAGGGACATAAGGATTTGGTGTGCCAAGGCCATGGAAGCCTCTGGCTTAGAGCATGAGCTTCAACATTAACAAAAAATTACACTCATTTATCTGAGAAGGTCTTCTTGTAAATATGCTTTAACATAGCTGGTAAGGCCAGGAGAAGCAAATCATCTAAATTCAAATCTAAGCAACCAGATCTCATATATTGTCTCAAATGTTGAGAAGAAAAATTTATGTTGTTGAGTCCAGGTTTATTACCTTATGATATGCAATTTTGTATTCTGTGTGAAAAATAACATCTCTCTATACAAGTACCAAGTTAATTTTTCATGATGTAAACCTTTAAAGACAATCAACAGAGTAAAGAAGAAATTGGTAGGAAAAAATAGGGTTAAAGGTGGGAAAAAGTTAGAATGCCAAGTTGCATGGTCATATGGTCATACATGAATTAGCTCAAAATCTGCTGAAGCATGTAGTCACTTCACAGAGGTATGTGCCTCTCAGGTATTAAAGAAGAAGCGGGGAGGACATAAAATGCACTATTAGGGGCAAGAATGCTTTGACTGCTTCATGAAAAGATCTGATTCGCAAGTATGAGAGATTGATGAACGTGAAGTCCAAGTAGCTGGCTTTATTACCATCATCTAGCAATTAGGGAGTACCTGGTTGCCACTCTAAATTCATAATTGAAATGGGAAACAGGCAGTGGATTGGAAAAAAAAAATTGTGAATGAACTTAGTCTGAATATAGTATAGGCCCAGGCATATGGTACATTAACTCTATGTCTCTTCTCACTCAGAAGAGATATAGGGTTAATGGAATGAGGAAGACAGCTGTCCAGAACAGTGATGATGACCCTTTCAGAGACGAGGGCCCCAACTGCAACCCTAGATCCACTTATTTATCACAGAATGACAACACTGCAACTAAACCTAAACCCAGAAGTTTTAGTTTAGAAGAAATAATGCATATACATTAACATCTTTTGTCTTAAAATAATAACAAATAACTTGCATGTCATAGGTTGCTACCAGTGGTCTAAAATAACATTTGCCAAATTTCCACAATAGTATCAGACTAAATCTCTTTGGTTTCAGAAGAGGCAAGGAAAAGTTTATAAAAGGAATTGGGAAGGACATTGTTAGGCATTAGTGCAGAACACAACAGAAAATAATACTTTCATGTTACTGATTTAAAGAGGCCCATGTTTCACAAAGTAAAATTACTGACCTTTATCTCTTAATTTCATATGAAGAATAAGGAGAATTTCAATTATACCACCCTGACCACCACTTTCCTAAGACAGATGCTGTTGCTATGGAGTTCTGCTAGCATTTCAGTAATAGTTCTCCTTTGGGCAGTATGATACATTAAAATCAAACATATACAAACATACACACACCATTTATGTTGTGTGTCCCTAGTTCCATCTTCAGGAATATACATATTTGTTAATAACTGTAACTCAGATAAACATGAAACATCTAATACGAGATCGTCTCTTTTTCTTTTTCTTTTAGGTTCCACAGATCAAACTTGGGACCAGATGCTTGCCAGGCAGGCGCTTATGCCACTGAGACATCTCTCCAGTCCTAAGATATTTTTTTCTTAAACACACCACTCTGTGTCAGGTATTGTGCTATGCTCATTCTAGGAATTGCATTTTTGCAGTACCAGAGGGCATGGAGGTAAGAAAACCATTCATGGTTCAACAGTTGTTTGATAACTAAGTAAGTATTCCAGATTCTTGTCCCTGGCAATAAATCTAATATATCAAGAGACTCAGTATTCTGATAAATCAAGGGAATTCTGGATAAAGTACTGGAACGAAACAAGATCCTGGACACATGTTAAACACTGTCACTTTTCTCTATTTTCCCGCAGTAATCCTTTAGAAAACAAACAAACAAAACAATCAAGGCAGCAATCACATGGCATGCTTTCCGAGTCAGTGGTTAGGTGTGAGACAGGTTCTAATCTTTTGCTGATGCCGCCACTGGGCACAGAATCCAAAGACATGTGAGGAGGCATTACTCTTTCACTGAGCCACAGTCCCTGAAGACTGCATTCTACTGGCATTGGAGGGCCTTGGAAATCTTTCTGCATTTCTTTATTTTTATTTTTATTTTATTGAAGTACAAATATCAATGAAACAGTTTTAAGATACCTTGACAAGATGGATTTGATAAATTAATACACTGCAAACAGTTTTCATAATGTTTCGGTATCATAGAAGGTGCATACATGATATACTTACGGACATTATTATAGCATAAGTCTTTTATCAGTAAATTAAGAGAGTGTAGCTGCTTATATATATTAATTTTTATAGCTGAATTACATCAAAGACTCAATAATTAATACTTTCTACCTTGTTATTTTCCTAATGGTTGTCCATAGTACTAGAAGCCGACATAATATCCTGGCCAACCACCATTAGTGCAAATATGCCTCTCACAGAATTATGTAGAAGCACGGCGCTATCTATCCTAACTGTACTGTCCATACACATACATATCATGATTCTTCCTTTCTATACCCCTTCCTTTGTCTACACCTGTCACTGATGGGCACTTCATTGTCATTCAACCAATTTAGGTGCCTCAACTCCACAACACAATCCCACACAGTGAAGCATTCCACAACAATAGTGAGTTATCTGAAGAACTTGTCGACCATAGCTATTTACAGCTCAAATTATTATTATGGCCCCCTGGTGCATACTTCATTTTTATATTATTCTGCTGAATGGTTAAGACCTAGATAGAGTAAGACTTACATACCAACACATGTACTTTATGTTTCTTATGAGGTTGGTGAAGTCCCGTCAGGGTTTATCTTGTAGTCCTATACCTTATTCTGTAGATCCTTTGTCTGAGTCATCCATGTGGATGAGTCACGGCCAATGCTTGACCACTTTGCTCTCTGTGAGAGTTTGATAGAAAGTTTTCTCTCCATGTGACTCTTCCCAGGCACACCATAGAAATTCAATCTCTTTCCTTTGTGGCTCCATAATCTCCTTGTTCAGAATATTGGAACTCAACTGAGTTTCATGATGTTGCAGTACAGGTTCTCCAATGTCCTGAGTCATCGCTGACCTTGAAAGGCTAGGGCCAAAATGTTGGCTGGCCTTGTGGCTCTTCTATTTCTCCAACTTTGATCTGTGAACTTAGGTTGGTAACCATCCAGAAGAAAAGCTGATTAGTATCCTGCAGCATATGCCATTTACTTTGCCTTATCTGACTCAATAGTTTTTAGTTGTTGTTCTACATTTCCATTTGTATTTCTTCTTTTCACTTCTTATACTAAGGAGAATATATGATATTTACAAATGTGTGTCTGGTTTATTTCACTTATGAGTATATGTTCAAGTAGCATCCAATTCAGTATAAATGCTTCAAGCTTATCATTCTTAATAGCTGAGTAATACTCCATTTTATAGAAATAGCACATCTTTTTCAACCATTCTTCATGGGATGGACATCTTGGTTGTTTCCAACATTTTGCTATGACAGATGGTGCTGCTATAAACATAGGTACACATATATCACTATGATACAAAAAAAAATACTGAACAAAATCCTGGCAAATAGAATATAGCAAATCATCAAGAAGATCATACACCATGACCAGGTAGAGTCATCCCAGGGATGCAAGGATGGTTCAATATTCAAAAATTTATAAATGTAATACACTATATTAATAGACTGAAATCTAAAAACCACATGATCATCTCAATTGATGCAGAGAAAGCTTTTGAAAAAGTCCAACACTCATTCATGTTCAAAGTCCTACAGAATATTGGAATAGATGGACTCTATCTTAACTTGATAAAAGCCATCTATGACAGCCCAAAAGCAAATATCCTAAATGGGGAAAAACTGAATTCTTTTACTCTCCAATCAGGTACAAGATAAGTATGTCCTCTATCACCCCTCCAATGCAATATAGTTTTGGAATCATTAGCAACATCCATTAGAAAAGAGGGAGAAATAAAGGGAATAAGAATAGGTAAAGAAGAAGTTAAATTATCACTATTTACAGATGACATGATACTTTACTTGGAAGACCCCAAAAATTCCACCAAGAAACTACTAGAACTGATACGGAAATTCAGTAGCATAGCACGATACAAAATCAATACTTAAAAGTCAATAGCATTCCTCTACATAGATAACAAGCACACTGAAAGGGAACAATAGAAACAATACCTTTTACAATAGCACTGTAGAAAATGAAATACCTTGGGATTCACTTAACCAAGGAAGTCAAAGATCTTTTCACAGAAAATTACAACACCCTAAGAAAAGAGATTATAGAGGATTTCAGAAAATGGAAAGACATTCCATGCTCCTGGATAGGAAGAACCAACATCGTGAAGATGGCCATACTCCCAAAATATCTGTACAGATTTAATGTAATCCCTATAAAACTGCCACCAACATACCTCTCAGACATAGAGAAATCATTCCTAAAATTTATTTGGAACCACAAACGACCTAGAATAGCAAAGGCAATCTTGGCCAATAAAGACCAGGCAGGAGGCATCACGATTCCTGACTTGAAATTATACTACAAAGCCACAGTGATAAAATCAACATGGTATTGGCAACGAAATAGAGCTGAGGATCAATGGAATAGATTAGAAGGCACAGAAGCATCTATGAACACACTCAGCCATCTGATCTTTGACAAAGTGGCTACACAAGCTCACTGGAAGAAAGATAGCCTCTTTAACAAATGGTGCTGGAAAACATGGCTTTCTACATGCCGAAAACTAAAACTTGACCCACCTCTATCACCATGCACTAAGTTAAAGTTAGAATGGATTAAAGATGTAAACATTAAAACAGAAACACTCATTCTTCTGGAAGAGAAAGTAGGAGGAACTCTTGAAGACATAGGGGTAGGTAAAGAGTTCATGAACAAACATATTTGCATGGTTAGCACTTGAAAGAATCAACAACTGGGATCAACTCTTCTTATGGAGCTTCTGTGTGTCAAAAGAACTTGTCAACAGAGTGAAAAGACAACCCACAAATTTTGAAAAAATCCTGACTAATAAGCAACGAGAGAAAGGTCTGCTGTCTAGAATATATAAAGAACTAAAATATAACAGGGCCCTCAAATGTAAAGACCCAATTCAGAAATGGGCATCTGAGATGAAGACATACTCCTCAGAGGACAAAAAATAAAGAAAGGAAAAAATGCTCCACATCACTAGTCATCCATGAAATGCAAATAAAAACAACACTGAGATACCATCTCACTCCAGAAAGAATGGCTATCATAAGGAAATGAACCAACAAAAAATGTTGGAGAGGTTGTTGGGAAAAGGGAACAATTCTCCACTGTTGGTGGGAATGTAGACTGGTAAAACCATTGTGGAGATCAGTGTGGAGACTCCTCAAAAGTGTAGGACTAGAAATCCCATTCAAGCTGGCTATCCCCCTACTGGGAATTTTCCCAGAGGATCTGTCTGTATTTCTTGTGGCCTTTGCTACATCCCTGGTTCCAGAAATCTTGAAATTTCCTCCCACAAATACACTAACTGTGCAGTCAAAGAACACCAGCTAGTCATGAAGACAACCAAGGCCAGGCTGATGCTTTATCCTGCTATGATATGCACATGTACACTTTTTACTACTACAAGGAAAAGAGATGATAAACGTTTTTGGGGAAATGAAACTCGGAAACTCACTGTCACCTACTTTTACATATCTAGGTCAAATTTGGCTTTTATGGGTAATTGAAGATTGAAAAAAGAATTATAAAGTAGAAAAGCTTAATTAGAATATAAAGATGCTGTCAGGAGAGCTGCACTGCATCTTTTGACAGAAACTAGACTGAAAAAATAATTAATATTGGGCATTTAAAAGCCTATTTTGGATATTTCCAGTTGTCTGAAGGTCTACATATTAGTCAGTCTAATTGTATGTATATGTCTTCAAGGCAGGGAATTAACTTAAATAAGGCATTTGGTTTACTAAATGCAAAAAGAAGAATGAGTAGTTATCATCTCTACCTGACTGAGGCTAGGCTTCAAAACTTATTTTGTTAAACTCTAAATAGCTTTGAGGAGCAATAAAATAGGGGAGAGATACTGAGAAAAAGAACAGCTAAAAAAATACAGACTAGGGTCCTACAATGCGTGTGACAGCATTGAGGTGTGGTGACAGAGGAAGTCTGACTAGAAAGTCACACTCAGTACCTTTACTAATTTAAAATAAAGTGTTGAACTATATCAAACAAGAGAAGCAGATTTCAAAGGTACTGCACAACTAAGAATCTCTTCTCACACATGGTAATGCTCTATCTCACCACCTACCTATAGTAATATCTACTAGGAGATGACTGCAGACTTTTTATTGCCTGTTTACCTTATGAACGGATGAGATGATGAACATATGTACAAGCATGGTACACTGGTCCCTCACTTATCATGGTAGTTGTTCCAAATACCTCCAAGATAAATGAGAATCACTATAGTGACATTATATTTATTTTAGTTTTATATATACTGTAAAGCTTTATAAACCCTTCTCCCATTCTTATAAATCTCTCCCACACTTTTAAAAACACTTCTAATGTTCTTCATCATTTTCCAAACTTGTAAACCTATGTAATTTTAACAATATACACATATTGTACAGTCCTGCAAAATCCCACAATATAGCAAAAAATCTGCTATAAATAATTTAGATTAATATTTTTTGAAAACCCGTGAAAACCGAGTCCACAAAAGTCAAACCATGAAATAGCAAGGGGCTGCTGTATTTATACTGAGTAAGTGTCTTCATGTCTTCCAAGAGGGCTGGCAAGCAGAGGGCTATGAGCACACGGTAGGCTGAGGTTTCTAGACCTGAGATAGGAAGTCAATGTCCTCACAGTCAAATTTATTAGACTGAAGGAGGTGGGTTTCTGGGTAGGGCTGCCCAGGCTGATCTTATCCTTTGTGAGGGTGGTCACTAGGTATACTGTTAGAAATAATTTCACACCTACTCCAAGGATAAATCAGTTCTGAACAGGATTTTTTTAAAGAGAATACAAAATATCAAAACAAAAAAAATGAATAGGATTTAAAATTAATCAATTGGCTTTCCACATTTACTTACGAGTCTATCCCAGGCCTAGTCAACTTGCTAGGAGAGTGGTGGTGGGTATACAGAAGTGAACCTCTATGTACCACTGGTCCCACTAGAGGCCCGAATTTGCCTGTGATGCAGTGATACCTCAGAGGGCCAGATAAGGCCACAGCTGAGGACACTTGGCTCTGACTCCAATTTACAAGATAAAGACTGCAGCTGCAGCCTTTTGGCTCCCGCTGCAAATGTCAAACTACAGATAAGACAGTTCTCTTAATGGGCAAAATTTACTGCTTGAAAAAGTCCTTGAACTGACTTTTCAAGGTCCTTCTCAGTTCCTGTGCTTTCCTCAGTATCTCCTTCCTTTGCTTGAAAACTAGATAAATATGAGCTGTCTGGAGAAGATGCTTCTAATCACAGAGTCTCTACTCCCTGAACAAGTTTTGACCTTCCTGGGGCACCAAAATTACAACACTTATTTTGTTCATTTCAACCATGTACTGTCTTCTCATTTAGGAGACTGTGGGCCTGGTCAGTCGATGATATTCCACTAGAGGACTAAGGTGACAGAAGAACCCATGACCATACAGAAATTTCCTCCTCTCTTTTAACATCCATTGACTTAATTGGACACTGTCTAAGCCTGGCTTTTGATTTTAGCTTATTCATTCCACCCTCATCTCTTAGAACCCAAATATCCACAGATCATGTTGCCTGTGCCAATATTTGTCTGGTTTTCTTTTGCCAGAGTTCCTTTGAGATTTTGTAAAGACGACGTAGAATTGTCTTACTTCCTATATTCTGTGACATCAAAATCCATCTTGAAAGAATTACTTCTTTAACTAAAGTGGGTTTTGGTGCTGAACTATCATTACTTAAACAGTGATATGTTTTACTGTAGCTGGGGTTCTGCAACAAGAAACACTGCATTTTAATCTTTTAGGTCCAGACATCAAGTGTTGACACTAACACTAGCTGCACACCACTGCTCCTCCCTTTCCTCTACTTTATGGAGTCTCTAATGGACTTCAGCCTTGGTGCAAAATTAAAGCTTCAGAGATTGACAGCTCCCACAATTCTGCTGCCTGTGCACTTGATCTTCAAGAATGCTTCAGTGGAAGATAAAAGCAAATGATAGCTCATTCGAAAACACTAGTGAATGACCTCTCTTAGGAGCTCTTTGTCACTGATAAAGAGGCCTATGCATTTGGAATAATCTCATAATTCACTGAAACATTTCTACATAATGCCTCAATCTCTGTAATATACCATGATGAGGGAATTCAGCCCATAAGGGCTGGAAAGGAAGAGGCAAAGGAGGCAGATAAAAATCCAATCTATCTTCTTTGTTCAGAGACCTGATTATCTTCTGATGACTCCATTTCTGTTCACAAGAACACAAGGATTCTTCACAATCCCAATGTCCCTCTGCAGATGGACTACAGTTATCAGTGTCCCTCCTAGGATGTAGAAGAATTCCTTAGCACTGCTGTTCTCTGTGACCACTCAATGAGCCTCTGTAACTTGTGGAAGTGTTTAAGAACGCTCTAGGACAAGGATAAACACAGAAGTTATAAGATCTTTTGTTGACCTCTGTGATTTAGCCTCTTCTTACCTAGCTATGTACCTTGCTTGCCATTCCACAAATCTCCAGTCTGAACAATCTCATTATTGTCCTTCCTTGTTGAGTCATTAGCCTCACCCTTCAAACACTTCTGCCTTTAGGTTTTTTCTCACCTTGAGTCTACCAGGGCACCCAGTTACAATCTTTTCTCCTTTGCTGTTGCTTTCAGTCAACAATTTCATACCTGTTTAAGTGTTATTCCAGTTTTAAATTCAATGTCATATAAGGTTACTATGACTTAACTCTGTCTTTCCAATGACAGGGCACACTTTCCTATTTTTACATGGAGTTTGCCTTCTTGTACTTAACCTCAGTCTGGGAATGTTGGTGGGCTAACTCATGTCTACCTTCTAAGTATCGTAAATGTTCCTAGAAGTAATACTGGGACTCTTAGAAAGTGTTTTATGTGCCATCTTGACTGGAAAATATTCCAAGATACTTTGTAAAATATTACTTCTATAATTATCTAAAAGGGTCCTTCTAGAAGAAATTAGCATTTGAGTAAGTAGACTGAATCAATATCATGGCCCTCACTCTTGTGGGTGGTCATCAGCCAGTCCTTTGAGGGTCTGGGAAGAACAAAAAGTAGAGGAAGAAGGATATGCTCTCTCTGCCTGACTGTTCACCCAGTATCTCTATCTTTTTTTCTTGGTACTCCCAGTTCTGGGTGCAGATGAGAACTGGAAGCCATACTACAGAATTCTTGGCCCTCAGGACTCTAAGATGTAGCACCAGACTTCCTGGGCCTCCAGCTTGTAAAGAGCAGTGCATGGACTTCTCAGCCTCCATGACTATGTGAACCAATACCTTGTGATTCATCTTTTTCCTTTTTTTTTTGTTTTCTTTTGTTTTGTTTCTCTAGAGTACCACCATAACAAATACAAAAAGCGAAGTAAATCTTAATTGGACAACACAGTATAGCACTTAACATGGCTACTGAGGTTCCTAGAAGGTTTCCTTATATCAAATGAAGATCTATAAAGTACTTCCATAAGCTTGAAAGAACTTTAATGTATTGTCAGAGAAAAATTCCTGCTCAAGAAAATCCTACATTGACATAATGGAAAATATAATGCAATTACAGTCTCATTTAAAACACATAAGATACAACTCCTATGAAAAGAGTCTATTTCTGAGGGTAGTCCAGGTAAGGCCAAAAACATACTTTAATATTCTAAAATATTCAATTCTGGGTCAGGGGTACAGCTCAGTTTGTGGAGCTCTTGTCTAACATGTATCTCCATCGCAGCAAAAAAACAGACTAGGTTAGAATAAAATAGGATAAATACAGTATTTATTTTTGAGCTAAAAACTGTAAATACAAATGACCAAGCAGGCTGTTAAACAATACAAAAACCCTACCAGTACTGTTATTTCATTACATGTTGTTAGGACTTAAGGTCTTTAAGACTAACATGCACAATTACCAAAAATTATTTGATAGTGAATAAAGCACACCTACAAAAAACATTCTGTCTGAAAAGCTGCTCTGATTATTTTTCAAAATACAAATAATGCCTCTGTGCATAGCCAAACTCCTCATTTCAAAGCCTGTTTGTTCAAAATGTAAACAGGATTTATTTGAATTCACTTTTGCACCATCTACAAAAACAGGACAAAGATTACAAAGAACTACTTTATATAGAGAAAAAACTTTTCTCTAACATAGAATCATGTCATTTATAAATACCTGACTCCCTAATAACAAGGCATATTTTTTGTTAATTAAAATAGTTGGCAAAAGGCATTTTGACCATATATCCTTTCCTATAGTAAGTACATAAAAATGATACTAAGTGAAACTTTTATTGTATCTCTTCCTGTTTGGGGTCCGATTATAAAGACTGAACAAAAGTTTTTTGGCATTACAAGATAAACTAGTTTTTCTCTAAATAATATTATGTTAAATAATAATGGTCTCAGCCACCTGAGATATGCACTCTTCATTATTAGCATGTTTTTTTTTCAGTAAAACTTTCTTTCCCTTAAAAGTAGCCCAACTCTCATGCAAATTTCAACCTATTGTTGCAACAGACTGCAAGATAAGAATAAAATAACTTCAAGAAGAGGCCCTTCATAAGAAGGGTTAACAACATAAATCAGATCACAAGACCAGACTTACTTAAATGTTCACAGACTTGAACACACAGTTTTACAATGGCACTGCTAGCCAGGAAGCTACTAGTGAATATGTTTATGGGCAAATCACAGCGAATCCCATCATATAGAAGCAATGTGGACAGCTGACTTTCTGCTCAAGTTAGTATGAAAAGTCAACTCAAGCTTCAAACCATGATTAGCACAAACAATTTATAAGTGTTTTGCTGTTGGTAACTGGTGGCTTTACTTATGTTTGTTCTCTCTGAGCAGGGAAGGGAAATGAACCTTGGAATACCAGGGAGGATATGAAGGATGGTCTGCCCACATTCTGTGTCCTGAATGCATTTTTCAGCTATCAAAAGGTATTATTTTTTTTTAATTTGTTTTTTATTTTATTGAAGTACAAATATCAATCAGACAGTTTCAAGACACCTTAACAAGACAGATTCGATAAATTAATACATTGCAAATTGTTTTCATAATGTTTTGGTATCATACAAGGTGCATACATGATATTACATTTACAGATATTATTTTAGCAGATGTCTCTTATCAGTAAATTAAGAGTGTAGCTGCTTATACTTATTTTTTATACATGAATTATATCAAAAATTCAATAATTGTTTTCCTAGTTGATGACTGTAGTACTAGAAGCTGACATAATATCCTGTCCAACCACCATTAGTGCAAATCTTGCCTCTCATAGGATTATGTAGAAGCACAGCGTTATCTATCCCAACTGTACTGTCTATACACACACATCATGATTTTTTCTTTCTATACCCCTTCCTTTCTCTACACCTGTCAAAGGTGGGTACTCCATTATCATTCAACTAACTTAGGTGCTTGAACTCGACACCACAGTCCAACACAGTCCAGCATTCCATAACAATAGTGAGTTATTCAAAGAAGTTGTCGACCATAGCCATTTACAGCTCAGCTTAATATTATGGCCCCACGATGTATACTTCATTTTTATACTTTTCTGCTGGATGGTTAAGACCTAGATAGATCAAGACTTATATACCAACACATGAACTTTATATTTCTTATGTGGTCAGTGAAGTCCTCACAGGGTTTATTTTGTAGTCCTGTACATTATTCTATAGATCCTTTGTCTGCGTCATCCATGTGGATGACAAATGGCCAATGCTTGACCAGATTTCTCTCTGTGAGAGCTTGAGAGAAAGTTTTCTCTTCAAGTGACTCTCCCCAGGCACACTATAGAACTTCAATCTCTTTCCTTTGTGGCTCCGTAATCTCCTTGTTCAGAAAATTTGGAGCTCACCTGAGTTTCATGATGTTGCAGTACAGGTTCTCCTATGTCCTGAGTCTTCGCTGACCTTGAAAGGCTAGAGCCAAAATGTTGGCTGGCCTTGTGGCTCTTCTATTTCTCCAACTCTGACTTGTGAACTTAGGTTGTGGATGCCACTTGAACATATACTCATAAGTGAAATAAACCAGACACACATTTGTAAATATCATTTAGTGTCCCTAGTATAACAAGCGAAAAGCAGAAATACAAAAGGAAACGTACAACAACTAAAATCAATTGAGTCAAATAAGGCAAAGTGAATTGCATATGCTGCAGGATACTAATCAGCTTTTCTTCTGGATGGTCAAAAGGTGTTAGGGCATGGGTTATACTTAACAATGGAAGACCATCTGGGGGACTAATGACACACACAAGCATCCCTCTTGAAGAGAACAATAAGTATGCACACATTCAAACCAGCAAGATGGAATGCTATGCACATTTTCAAAATAATAGCTAAGTAACTTGTTCTCTCATAGTTAGGCAACTTTAGAGGAAGCAATTAGTTTCAGTAAATATATTCAGGATGTCTCAACAGTTCTATAGGTGATAATATTAACTTGATAATCATAGAGGCCTAAGATAAACTTAAATGAAATGCTAAAACATTTGAGCAAACAGCTGTGAAAGATACACCTGTGATCAACTGCAAATGTCCCAGCTATGCAGTACTATTCATATATTCTAAATGTGCCATTTAATTTGAATCTTTTGTTCATCTGTAGGCCTAGAGTTGCCTTCCTCTTTTTGAAATGGGGTCAAGCATTGTTGCCTAGGCTGGGCCTCAACTTGAGATCCTCCTGCCTCAGTGTTCCAGGTGGCTTGTTTACAAGCATGTGCCATCACAGGAGGTTGCAGTATCCTTTTGTCTTTATGCTGGTAAAGTCCTGCTCAGACTTAAAGGCATCCTTTATAACCTCTTATAACCTTCTTATAACCTCTCCGGGTACAGTACTGCTCTAGGTATAATACTGCTTGGATTTATCCACCATGGTGACCTCTCTGAGGTAGGTTTGAAGCTTCCAGTTTTTACAAGACACCCACACAGCAACCTTCTGTTTCAGATCCCTCTGGCTCTTCCATCAGAATATATATAGAAAGTTATCCAATAATCACATTATACAACAATCTTCCAGCTCTTGAATTTCCTGAGGGCACAAATAGAACTTTTCTACCTAAGAGGTCCTTTCTACTCTGCAGAAGTCAGAGTTTAAAGGGAACAAGATACACAGAAGATACCATTTAGTGGCAGAGCACATGCCTAGCATATACATAGGCTTAAATGTATTTCCATGACGCCCTCCCTATATGCAAAATAAAAGGAGTAAGGCTCTGCACACATTTATTGAACTGAAATAACGGGATGACTAATGTCTCCTGGGCTTTCTTATCTTCTTAAAACTCTGAATAGGTAAGAAATTAAGCTGAGATGATATCTTGTTGTGCCATACCACTATACTCTAAGTTGGAGGAGTCTGTCTGCCTATCTGTTTCATTGTGTGTACTTCAGAGGCAGGAAGGAGAGCAGTGGCTATTACCAGCCGCTACCTCCAGTTAAAGTCCAGAATAGCTCTTCTATAGAAGGTACCCATAGAAAACATTACCTTATCACTTTATTAAAAATCTTAAAGTTAACCTGTAAGAGAAACCACTTCATGTGGCTTCCCTAAACCTTGTCTTGTGAGTTTTAAAATACTTAGCTGAATTTTACTTTCCCTTCTCAGCTATTTACAAATGTGAGCTAATTTAGGGTTCAAATTGGCTAAAAGGACCTATTTTATTCAGGTAAAGTTCCAGGCAGGATGCTCCCTCAACAATAAAATGATGGCAAGGTAATGGGCAGGGGTGGGACTAGGGTGGAGATGATCCTTTCTAGCTGTAGAGAGAAGGGGCCAGGTTCAAGCTGCTGAATGGCCTTTCTATTTTTAATTGCTGTGTGGGTGAGAAAGGCTCTTTCTTCCAGATGACAACTGGAAAGTGAGGTAACAACTGCATGGTGTAGCAGAGACAGCTTGCCACAGTAGCTGATGAAGAAAGCAGTGCAGGTAATTTGTTGCAGAGGGATAGGAAGACTCCAAAAGGGATCAATAATTGATCTAGAATTGGGTGAATTAAGTTTGGTCTTAAAACTAGAGTCTTAAGTGTAAGGCCAGAGGAGGTTTGCAATTTAGTGAAGTGAATTTACTTGCATAGAAATGTTTAATAAAGAAATCTCTTCTGCCTATGGGAAGTGTGTCTAATTAAGCTATGAGTGCAAATCTAAGACATTACCATCATGCTCTAGAGGTTGAAAAAGAACAGAAGAAAAAACGGGTCTCAATATTCAAATCTTGCAATTCCAAATAACTGCTGTGTAATGAACCGCTACATTTACAAATTTAGCAAATGAAATAATCAGTCTAAAAATCTCTTTCAAAGGCAAAATAGTACCCATACATATATGCATGGAAAAGATAATGATAACTATTCATGGGATGCAGTGAAGTTCAATTTAAAATTTCACATAAGGTACTAAACAGTTGTGGACACTTTGTCACTGAAACACAATACTCAGGACTCACAACTCTAAGGGAAGAGAAGTTTACTTTGGCTTAGTTTTAGAGATCTCATCAGTCCCTGCCTGATCTGCCAGGAAGGGCCTGGGAAAAAAGTTGGCCAAAGGTAAGATGTTCCAGTGACCTCTGCCAGGAAGCAGTGAGAAAAAGGAGTTGGGGAGGGAGACACATAAGCTGCCCTCAAAACACACCTCCAAAGGTTTGCCTGCTAAGAAGTGCGCTCTGAACTAGCTCATCAGTGGACCAGTCCATTCATGTGCATAGCACATCCACGATCCTATCACCATGCAAAAAACTTGAGATTTCCTAGGGATTACCCCTAATCTAAACCATGAGAATGTAATTAAAATTTTTGTTTTTTTACAGAGGATGGCAAAAGAGGAAAGACCACAGTGATTTTCATACTGGTTGGGGAGTGAAGTAGTCATCAAATTTAAGTACAAAGTAAATGCCTCGTTTACTTTACTTTATTTTTTTATTATATATCTATTGTACTTAATCATTATACTCCCTATAGTTAAGACATGCACATAGCACATCTTAATTCTTTTTTATCTTCTTCTCTCTTTTTCCTTTTCCGTTCATCTCTTGGTCCCTTCCTTTTGCAAAACATTCATCTTTCTATAACTTATTATCTTTTATTTTGCTCTTTATATTTTGTGTTTCTCATATAAGAGAAAACACGATAAAATACTTCATTTAAAAATAGATTTGCAGGAGTTAAAGGGAGTGGAAGACAATGGGGGGGAAGAATCAAATTATATCATCTACAGATACAAATTCTTTATGATGAATGGGATCATTAGGCATATCTAAAATATATCAATAAAATCTGATGCAAGAAAAAAATAGATTTCCTTCTTTTCTCGTTTTTGTGTAATATGGACATGATCACTGCACAGTAAGGTGTGAAGCAGCAAATTCATTTATTTCCTTTTTCCATTCCAAATAACTAAGCAAACTATAGCTAACAGAGGCCAAATTGAGATCAACATCATGTGTTAGATGGGTTTTCATATTTGTATTTTCCTGTCAGTGTATGGTCCCTTGAGGAGTAGCTGGCTAAATAAAATTATATAAATCTGGGAATAATTTGTTTGCATTTCTAAAAGAAACACAAAGAAAAGACAGTCATCCACCCAACAGTGGTATCCTCACAGTTTTGCCCATATACACCTGCTGCAGTGCATGAACTAGTCTCTCCTGCCAGGTGGTGCAGGTACAGCTGACCACTGTTTCCATCCTCAGGGAATCCTAAGTGCCCCTGTAGGTGTATAGTTTCCTACTTGCAAGACTGAATGAGACCCAAATAATGCACTTTCAGGGTCTTTTACCAATTATTTTCCTTTTGAACAAAACAGACAGAAAATAATCTTAAAAGGTTATATACTTCCATCCTCTCTTCAAATGTAGGTTGTTCTGGAATGAAAGAGAAAATATATGTTATTAACACTACCAGTTGCTAATGGTGGTAATGATAATATGTTATCTCCACCACACAGAGATAATTTTTCTTTTATTATTAAAGTAAGTTGTAGCCCTTATTTATGGATATCAGCTAAGTAAAAAAAAAAATAAAAATGCAAAATGACTACACAGCTCAAACTGCAGCAGCTCTTAAGACTCAGTGGGGAGGATGTGCATGCATTATCTTATAGATTAGGAAGAACACACATTATTTTAGCTTACGTTATATCCGTATGTGTGGTGCAAGGTTGCAAAAATAGAAAGCTAGTCAAAGGAAAGAAAACGTTCTTTTGAGATATGACTTTTTTTAGAGACAAAATGGATGATTAAAGTAGCTTTATAACCAACAACCCAGTGCAGACAAGAAAACATTATAAGCTCTTCTCAACTATGACTTTTTCCACATCAAATAACTTCATTTAGGAACAAATGTACACACAATCAAATGGAATTTGCAATAACATTTTAATATGGTTCAATGCTCCTTCCTCTTGAAATTTAGACTGTGGCTCTATCAATATTGTGAGGAACACAAATGTATGAAAAACTATCTCCTGAAAATGGCCCCTGAAATCATATTTGCTGTCCAAAGAGATGCATGTGTTCTAGTAGTCAGCTGGGCACTTGGAAAACTATTCCATTTGGTTTGACCAATGTAAAAAAATATATTAAAATTGAAACTTAACTGTGAGCACCATAAAAAGACACAAAATAAATTCAAGACTTAGATAATTACTTTAGGTATTTTAAAAACAAAAGGCATGCAAGTGGAAAAAAAACCCTATTTTTCTAAATAAAATACTATTAATAATAACACAAGAATGTGAAAAGTAACTTGCTCTCTGGAAATCTCCACGCCTACCATCCAGCCTAAGCTCAGGCCCAGCAAGTGTGGGGGTGAGCTCCTGTGCTCCTCTATGCTGGTTATATCTCCTCGGATCAAGCCCTGGCCAGCCCTTGAGTGAGTTCTTCCACCTTATTCTTGGGACCCTTTCTGTCCTGCGCTCTTGCTCTCTCTGGAAACCTCCACCCCTCCCATACAGCCAAGCTCAGGCCCAGCTACTGTGTAGGAGGGATTCAGCACTCCCCTGTTTCCCCTGGGCCAGATGCACAATGGAGGGTCACCACAGGTTCACTGTTGCGCCAGAGGGACACAACAGGTTCACTTCCAAAGGCTGCAGCAGGAAGGAGCTGAACACAACAGCTAGACCCAAGGGAGGCATAACTGGATAAACTCAAACTTAAGACATCTTCACGTGAATTTCATTAGGTCCTAAGGTTACAACTGCACCAAAGATCTAAACCAAAGGTCAGAGGTCAATGCTATCGGAAATGATAAAAACAAGGAGCAAAATGATCTCAGGTCTTGAACCGACTCAGAAGAAGTGCAGAGGACACTAGCTTAGCTGAAAAGTATGAATTAATAGCATAGGAAGGAAAGAAACAACAGCAGAAAGGCATAGAGGAATTCAGAGCAGAATTAATGTCTAGAACAAGAAAGGAAATCTCTAAATTCATAGCATCTGAAGTAAAGAATCAAATACAGAACATGGAAGAAACAAAATGCTGAGCCAGAACAAGTGCAGAGGACAATAGCTCAGCTGAAATCTATGAATCAATAGCTTCAGAAGTAATGAAACAACAGCAGGAAGGTACAGAGGAACTCAGAGCAGAATTATTTCTAAAATAAAAAAAGAAATCTCTGAATTCATAGCATGTGAAGTAAAGAATCAAATACAAAACATATGGAGGAACATATGCAAATGCAGAAACAACATGAAAAAAACTGAAGTAAAAGAATTAATAACTGCTTCTAATGAAGACAATGATAAAAAAAAATAGAGGAGATTAGAAAAATGACGGATTCCTAGAATGAGCGATACAGGAAAGAAATAGATTGCATAAAAAGCAGAGTCAAAGAGATATAGAGGAACTTAAAATCTCAAACACAAGCCTGCAAAACTGTTTGAGTGAAAGCGAAGACAGAGTTTCAGATCTTGAAGACACTGGTGCAGCTAGTGAAAAGGTAGGAAAAGATGTCTTAAAAACAACTAGGACTCAGGAAAAAATAATTCATCATCTGCAAGACAATGCTGAGATGAACAATGTGCGACTAATAGGCATCAATGAGAAACAAGGAGTCAATACAAATGAATATGGGCAGAAGTAATAGCACAAAATTTCCCAAATATGAAAAAAAAATCTGATATTCAGCTAAAAGAACCATAAAGAACTACATATAAATTCAAACCAATTAAAAATACACTGAGACATAAAATAGTCATGATCCCAGAAATCCAGCAAAAGAATAATATACTGAAATCCATTAGAGAAAAGAAACAGATCACATTCAAAGAAAACCCATCAGAATTATGGCCAACTTCTCTTCACAACCATGAAGGCAAGAAGAGCATGGAGCAGTGCAGTTCAAGTCCTCTCTATGAAAACAAATTCCAGCCAGAATACAATACCCTGCAAAACTCTCAAGTTTGATGGAGAAGTGAAATACTTCCGTGACAAAGAACAACTAAAGAATTTCATGGTGACAAAGCCAATCCTACACAGAGTACTGAAAGATGTTCTAGAGAGGGACCAAAATGATCAGAATTCCATGAACCAGAACAGAAGAAACTCAAAAAACAGAGCAATCAATTAAACAGGAGAGAAAAAAGCAGTAAATAGCAGGCAGATAAAACAACAATCATAAGTCAAAACATCTCAATTATAACCATCAATATAAATGAACTCAGTTCACCAATTAAGAAAAATAGACTGGCACAGTGGATTAGGAAACAAAAATCCAACAATATGCTGTATACAAGAAACACACTTAACTCATAAGAAATTCATAGGCTGAAAATTAAAGAATGGAAAACAATAATACATGCCACAGCACCTCAGAAAAAATCAGGGGTAGCAATCCTGTTCACAGACAGTCTTAACTTCAAACCAAGAATGATCAAACTAAATAAAGAAGTCCACTACATACTGGTTGAAGGGAAAGTTGAAGAGGAAGAGATAACAATCATAAATATCTATTCAACAAACACAGGAGCACCCAACTATATAAGACAAATCTTTTTTTTTTTTTTTCTTCCTCTTTTTTTTTTTGCAGAACTGGGGATTGAACTCAGGACCTTTCACTTACCAGGAAGCAATTATTTTACTGTCATTTCCCCGGTCCTAGAAAAATCTTAATGGACATGAAAATAATCTAATACTGACTACCACAATCTTAACAGGAGAACTTAACACACCCTTATTCAAAAAAGATAGGTCAACCAGACAAAAAAATTAGCAAAGAAGTAGGAGAACTGAATCAGAGCTTGGAACAAATGGACCTGGTGGACATATACAGAGTGTTCCATCCAACCACAGCTGAATACATATTTTCATTAGTTGCACATGGGTCATTTTTTAAACAGACCACATACTAGTCCATAGGTTATGCTTAAGTATATGTAAGAAAACAGAAATTATCCCATGCATACTACCTGACCACAGTGCAATGAAACTGGAAATAAATGGCAAAAGAAACCAGAAAAACCCGCTAAACACATGGAAAATAAATAACACCCTACTCAGCAATGAATGGGTCACAGATGAATTTAAACAAGAAATTTAACAATATCTACAATTCAATGAAAATTCAACCACGATTTATGGAATATATGGGATGCAAAGAAAGCAGTGCTCAGAGAGAAATGTACAGCTGTGAACTCACAAATTAGGAAAACAGAACGGAAACAAATAAACACCCTGATGCTGCAGTTCCAAGATCTAGAAAAGGAAGAGGAAACCAAATCCAAAGCCTAAAGATAGGAAGAAATGATAAAGATTAGTTCAGAAATTATTTCAATAGAGACTGAGAAAATAGTTAAAAGAATTAATGAATCAAAAAGTTGGTTCTTTGAAAGACTAAATAAAGTCGATATGCCCCTAGGTATTCTCATCAAAAAGAGGAAAGAGAGCCGGGCGTGGTGGCACAGGCCTGTAATCCCAGCACTAGGGAGGCTGAGGCAGGAGGATTGTTGTGAGTTTGAGACCAGCCTGAGCTACAAAGTGAGCTTAAGGCCAGCCTGAACTGCACAGTGAGACCCTGTCTCAAAAAGACAAAAAAAAAAAAAAAAAAAAAAAATTCAAATACAGGCAGTAAGGAATGAAAACGGTACAATCACCACAGGCCCAGTGGAAATTCAGAAGATTATCAATAGCTACTTTGAGAATCTTTATGCTCACAGAATACAAGACACAGTTAAAATGGATATATTCTTACAAAGGTACAAATTACCAAAACAGAATCAGGGAGATATAACAACTCTCAATAGGGCTAATAACAGCCAATGAAATATGAAATATGATAAAAAGCCTGCCAACAAAAAAGATCCAGATCCAGATGAATTCACAGCTGAATTCTACAAGAAACTCACATAAGACATAATCCCTACACTCCTCAAACTCTTCAGTGAAATTGAAAAGGAAACAATTTGCCCAAAATCATTTCTGGAGGCAAATATTATACTGATATCAAAACCAGGAAGACACAACTAAAACAGAGAACTACAGGCCAATCTCCCCATGAACATAGATGCAAAAATCCTCAATAAAATCCTAGCAAATAGAATACATTTCATACACCATGACCAGGTAGGATTCATCCCAGGGATGCAAGGATGGTTCAATATCCAAAAAATCTATGAATTTAATAGAGCCAAATCTAAAAATCACATGGTCATCTCACGTGATGCAGAAAAGGCTTTTGACAAAGTTCAACACACATTCATGTTCAAAGTCCTACACAAAATTGGAATAGAAGGCTTCTACGTCAATCTGACAACCCAATGGCTAATATAATTCTAAATGAGGAAAAGCTGAAATCTTTTACTCTCAGATCTGGTATAAGACAAGGATGTTGCCTATCACCTCTCCTACTCAGTATATTTCTGGAATCATTATTAGAGCCATCAGGTAAGAGAGAGCAATAAAAGGAATAAGAATAATTATAGAAGAAGTGGAATTATCATTATTTGCAGATGACTTTACTTGGAAGATGGAAAAAACTCCACCGAGCAGTTAGAACTGATACACAATTTCAGTAGCACAGCAGAGTATAAACTTAATATCCAAAGTCAATAGCATTCCCCTATACAGATAACAAACATACTGAGAGGGAAACTATAGAAACAATACCTTTTACAGTAGCACTGTGGAAAATGAAATACTTCAGAATTCCTCTAACTAAACAAGTCAAAGATCTTTTCAAGGAAAATTACAGTACTTTGAAAAAAGAGATCATAGAGGATTTCAGAAAAAGGAAAAATACTCCGTGCTCTTGGATAGGAACCATGAACATTGTGAAGATGGCCATAGTTGCAAAATTGCTATACAGATTTAATGCAATCCCTATCAAACTGCCACCAACATACCTCCCAGTCCTCAAGAAATCATTCCTAATTTTATCTGGAACCATAAAAGACCTTGAATAGCAAAGGCAATCCTGGCCAACAAAGACAAGGCAGGAGGCATCACAATTCCTTAAAATTATACTACAAAGCTATTGTGATAAAATCAGTATTGCACTGGCAGCGAAATAGACCTGAGGATCAATGGAATAGATTAGAAGATGCAAAACCCTCTATGAAAACACACAGCCTCCTGATCTTCGACAAAGGGGCCAAACATCTTAACTGGAAGAAAGATAGCCTCTTTAATAAATGGTGCTGGAAAAACTGGCTTTCTACATGCTGAAAACTAAAACATGACCCAGGTTTGTCACCATGCCCTAAGTTCAAGTTAAAATGGATTAAAGACATAAACATTAAAGCAGAAACATTAAATCTCCTGGAAGAGAAAGGAGGAGGAACTCTTGAAGACACAGGGGTAGCCAAAGAGCTCATGAACAAAAATCAAATCACACAGGTAATACTTGAAAGAATTAACAATTGGAACCACCTCTTATTGCATTTTTACTCATCAAAATAAATTACCAACAAAGTGAAAATACAACCCACAAATTTGAAAAAAAATGTAACTAATAAGCACTCAGACAATGGTCTGCTCTCGAGAATTTATAAAGAAGTAAAAATATTAGGGTCCCCAAAATTAAATATCCAATCCAGAAATGGGCATCTGAGGTGAACACACACTTAGAGGATGAGATTAAGGAAGCGAATAAATATATGAAAAAATGCTCCACATCGCTAGCCATCTGTGAAATGCAAATTAAAATAACACTTATATAACACTCACCCTAGAAAGAATGGCTATCATAAAGAAATCAACCAACAGCAAATGTTGGAGAGGATGTGAAGAAAAGGGAACCCTTCCCCATTGCTGGTGGGAATGTAAACTGGTGTAACCATTATGGAAAACAGTATGGAAACTCCTTAAGAAACTAGCAATGGAAATGCCATTCAAGCTGGCAATTCTCCTACTGGGAATTTTCCCAGAGTATATGTGTACCTATATATACAATTTGTGATAGGCACGTCTTGGAAACAACTAAGACGCTCACCACCTGAGGAATGGATGAAAAAGTTGTGGTATTTTTATACAATGGAGTAATACTCAGCTATAAATAATGATAAACTTGAAGCATTTATATTTAAGTGGATGCCACTTGAAGGTATACTCAAAAGTGAAATAAACCAGACCCACATGTGTAAATATCGTATAGTATCCCTAGTATAAGAACTCAAAAGTAGAAATACAAGTAGAAAGTTGTAACACAATTAAAAGGAAAGTGAGAACTTGAGGACTGAACAATGAGAGGGCAAAGAGAAAAGCTAGGAAACATGATAGGGAAAAAGCCATATACTTATATACCCAAGATGGGTAAGGCAATGGTCCTGAGAAACATCAGTAGGTTTTCGAAACTAGCAGTTAATTGGTAGGATTATTACCCTCACTATACATGCTCATACCTGTGAATCAAGCAACTGCACTGAAGATAGCAATGAGTAATAGAAGTGTCCTTCTTGGATTGCATTTTATTCTTGTCTTGTAAATTCGTACTTCTTATCAGGACATACCAATTATTACCATACTGTCTCTCAAGCAAAAGTTTGTTTCCTTTTTTTTTTTTTAAAGTGTGTAATTAATTTAAGAAAAGTCAGAAGAAAAGAAAATGTCACAGGACTGTCCTGCTACAATGCTGTATATGGTTAATTTCTAAATTTCTGTGTAAAATATGTAATTGTTTATTCATATTCTTTAAATAATTTTCATTTTTTAAATTTTTATCTCCATATTATGTATGGAATTAAAGTCTAATATATAAACACTTGATGGAAAATACCTGTTCCATGTTAAGATGTTTGATAATCAGACAGATAGTGGAGTTACACCCAATTGCATATGTTGTAGGGCAACAATAAGCTATCCTTCGGGAGGCTTAACAACTTAACTTTGCAGACCAAAAATTAGAGAAATAGAAGGGCTGCAACGAAAGCCAGCATTTTGACTAGCCTTTCATGTCAGTGAAGAGTCAGGACATAAGAGAACCTGTACTGTAACATCATGTAACTCAGTTGTGTCCCAAATTTCCAGATCAGGAAGATTATGGGCCCACCAGAGCAATGTGATTGGTGAAATAGAGTGTGCCTAAAGAGAGTCAGATGGAGAGAAAACTTTCTCTCAGGGTTTCAGAGAGAGTAAATTGATCAAGCAATGGCTGGACTCATCCACATAGCTGAAACTGACAAGAGATCTGTAAACTGCAGTACAGGGTTACAGCATATATCCTGAGGGGACTCGACTGACCTTATCAGATACAAAAGATACATTTCCTGTTATATAGGTTTTGCTTTATCTTGTTCTTAACCATCCGGCAGAAATGTATATATATGAGGTATATAAAGTAAAGCCATATTAATATGCTGAGCTGTGAAAGACTCAAATCAACAACTTCTACGGATAACCTACTACTAGTGTGGATTGTTGGACTGTGTTGGATTGTTTTGCTGAATTCACACACCTATAGTATTTAGATGCCAATGGAATACCCATAGCTGACAGGACTAAACAAAAAAGGGGACAAAGGAAGGGCCATTCTGTATCTGTATTTACAGCATAGTTAGGATAGATATACACCTACTTTTGCTTAAATCAATGAGAAGAAAGATTTGTACTAATAGTGCTGGGGCAGGATATGCTGTCTGTATCTTATAATATGTGTAACTACTAAGAAAATAACGATGTATAAGGTATTAATTATTGAAACTCTCCTATTACTCTGCATCGAAACAGTCTTACTGCTATTTCCCAATAAAACAAAAAAAGTAACAAAATCTTGCTTTGTTCAAGAAAATAGCCTCCAACAGCCCAAAGAAATTTAAAGAGCATGTGTGTATAGACAGTACAGTTGGGATAGATAATGCTGTGCTTCTACATAATCCTATGAGAGGCAAGATTTGTACTAATGGTTGGACAGGATATTATGTCGGCTTCCAGTACTATGGACAACCACTAGGAAAATAACAAGGTAGAAAGTATTAGTTATTGAATCTTTGATG